>JASANB010000354.1:0-23843 GCA_030248155.1 Sabatieria punctata
TCGCTCGAGCAACAACACACTATTTCCCTCCTCTCTGTTAGCACACATTGACCATCAGTTTTTCCTGCACAAAGCTCTGCATCAGCACAACCCGCCCAAATCAATTTACCACTTGCAGCGAATCTGTCTATACAGTATCTGTTTCTGAGCGGGGGACATCTGACTGCTTCATTATTTTCGGCACAGTAACAGTATTTGACGGTGGGCATCAATTCACCTGTGTTGCAGCTATCCGAGGCACAACAGCAGAGCGATGCGTCGCTCCGTGGCAGACGAGCGCAGTTTCCATCACCGATATTGACGCACTGTTCAGTGAGAGCGCAGCCACCCGTCATTCGTTGTGCTTTACTGCTCCAGATTACATGACAGTACTTGTTGTTGGGCGGAAGACACTCTTCTACCACAGTGTCACTCTCGCTCAGACACATCTGCACAGTGGGACTGAGCAGGCGAGTGTTGCACCGGTCCTCTCCACTGCAACAGCACACCATCATCTTATCTTTCGGCCGGCATTTCTGCTTCCCAACTGCCTCACACACATTCAAATAGTCGCAGCCGGCACGTTGCACTCTGAAAAAGCCATCCCACCAATTGGCACAGTAACTGTTTCCCGGTCCCACACAATTCTCCACTGTCTGCAAGTCCAACCGGAGGCACTGTCGAGTGACTGGCAGAAAGTTGGGCCCGTTGCAGTTGGAATTGACATTGCAACAACAGAGAACTTTGTCTTGCTTGATTCTGCACCGACCTGCACCGATCATTGCGCACTGACTTTTGCTGTCGCAGCCATTGCTCACAAACTTTCCATCTGTGGTCACTATTTTGAGGCAAAAATCGTTGTTGCCTTCAGGACAGTTCTGGGATTTGGTGCCCTTGAGGTCAGTGTAACACTGGGTCACGTTGGGTCTCAAGTGGAATCGGTTGCACAAGCTGTTCTCTTTGCAACAGCAGATGAAGACTCCATTGCGTGGTTGACAGCCACCACTGCCAATCGTCCAACACTCTTGCCTGCGATCGCAGCCTGCCTCTTGGATCTCGTTTTTATTATTCCAGTAGTTGACGCAGAACAGATCATCGCTGCTACTGCATCTTTCTGCCGTCTCCATGTCCACTGTGTAGCACTGCGTCACCTTTTCTATTAATTCGGCTGTGTTACAGTTTTCCTTGTGGTGACAACAACAGACAGTAAGGTCAGGAGACTTCTTGGATAGGCCACATTTGCCATGTCCTATAGTGTTGCACTCGTACTCTTCGTCGCACCCAGATGCAACGATCAGGTTTTTGTTGTCCCATTTCGTCAGACAGTATTGGTTGGCTGGGCTAGGACAATGTACAGATGTGCTGAAGTTTCTTCCGAAACATTTCCTTATGATGAACACTGCAGTCTCATCATTGCAGTTGTCTTCGTGGCAGCAACACAGAGTTTTCCCGCGTGCACCGTGCTTGCATTGACCGTGGCCAAGACCAGCGCACAACAAATGATGATCGCATCCAGCTTCAATGAGTTGGTTGTGAGCATCAGACACTCGATAGCAAAACTTGGTACTCGTCCGACATGGATTCAGGTCGCCATGGCATTGTTTTACAGTACGCACCAAGGTTTCATCATTGCATAATTCTCCACTATTACAGCAACACACAATCTGACCTTTCTGCTCTCTACAGGATCCATCTTTGGCGCCCTTGCACTGGTTGGCATTGTCGCAGCCAGCTACTTGTATAATATTTTTCTGGTTCCATTTGTTCACACAGTATTTACTGACCTGAATGCAGCGCATGGAAGACACAAAATCCAGTTTGTAGCAGCTGGCGACAGTTGGTATGAGTTGCTTGGTATTGCAGAGATTGTCTTTACAGCAACATACGTATTCGTCTCTACTAACGCGTCGGCACGTTTCGTCATTGATCGCTCTAGGGCATGAATTGTGCTCATCGCATCCAGCGTCTACTGGCGAAAGACTCGAATCCCATCTGTTCATGCAGTGCACAGTTCGTTCGGGACAGTTGCTCCATTTCGATGTGTCGTGGGTTTTGTCGTAACAACGTTGGACTGATGGGAACAAGTTGTTGTCGTTACAGTTGTTGCGGTCGCGGCAGCAGCAAACGGACATTCGCTGAAACTGCGCACACATTCCATGACCAACTTTAACACAAATGTCATCGTCATCGCAACCAGCTTTGTAGATTTTGAGTGTGGCATCCCACCAATTGACGCACGAATTTGCTCCCTCACTCAATTCCTTTGGCTGGCATAGCATCTGTCGATTGAAATCGGTCTTGAAGCAACTGAACACCGTTGGGTAGAAAATACCACTGTTACAAAGACTGGGAAAACAGCAACACGTGATCGTGCCTTCACGAGCACTACAACCAACTTTGTTGCATTGGCTTTTCGTGTCACAACCTGCAACGATCACATTGTTAAAGGCGTCAAATTGAGAGAAACAATATTTCTTCTGCTGGCTGCAGCTATCTGTGTCCACAAAGTTCTTCTTGAAGCAAAGGTTCACAGCCGGAATCAGTGTCTTGTGGTTGCAGTTGTTTTTGTTGTTGCAGCAGCACACAGTCATGCCTTGAAATTTTGCACATCGACCACTGCCAACTGTGTCACATGCAACTCTGTCGTTCTCACACCCGGACTTGTCAATGTTGTATGTTGAACTAAACCAATTGGCACAATAGTAAGTTTCTTTCTTGCACTTCTCTGTTGAATGCGCGATGCATGAGCTGATCGGTTTGTAAAGTTTGTAGTCATTGCACAAGTTCTCTCCACTGCAGCAACAAGTTCTCTCCTCGGTAGCGGCATCATAACTGCACTGTCCATTGCCAATCGATGAGCAAAAATCTTGAGAGTCACACCCCCCTTTACTCGACTGTGAACTGACCCTTACGTAGCAAAAAGTGTCGTTGCCCTTACTGCAGGTTTCTTCCGTATTCGAGGCATCCAATCGATAGCTTTCGTAGCACTTTGACACTTGCGGTCGCAGATCCTTACTATTGCATTTGTCCCGGCTTGAACAACAACATAAGTGCCAGTTCAGTTTGCCGGGATGAGCCCCACACCTGTGGTGGCCGATGTAATCACAGTAGTTGTGTCTGTCGCAATCAGATCTGTTCAGATTATTTTTGGCATCCCAGACATTCACACAGAACCGCGCGGCAGGTTGGCAGTGTATGGCTGAGCCGTTAGCAAGCAAGTTAGCACACTCTTTACGTAGAGGGTAGAGTTTGTCCGTGTTGCAGTTGTCACCGGTGTTGCAACAGCAAACGTAGCTATTCTGTCTTCCGGCGCAATTCCCACTGCCGATTGATTGACACTCTGTGCTGTCGCAGCCATCGGCTAAGACTGTGTTTGTATCTGCTTTGTAGATATTCTTGCAATAATCTTCGCCCATTCTACCACAACTGACAGTGTTAGAGAAGGACCACTTGTAGCAAGAATAAACCCTGGCACGGAGACTTGCATCGTTGCACAGTTGCTTGTCGTTACAGCAACACAACAATCGCTGGTACAGCATCTGACAGCGCTTGTTTCCAATCCGATAGCAGATGTCGCCATCTGCACAGCCGGCCTGGACCAGAGCGTTCTTTTTGCTGTAGGCCACGAAACAGTAGCGATTGTTTCCTTCAGTGCACTCAAGCTGTTCCTGCTGCTCAGTGTAACAGACGTCAATACGTGGCATCAGTCGTCCAGGAATGTTGCAGTTCGAACCGTCGTTACAACAGCACTTTTGCGTCCCACCCGCAACCAGCTTACATTGGCCGTTGTTCAAGTTGACGCAGGTGGTTGGCAATGCACAGCCAGCTTTCTGCACCTGGTTTTTGCCGTCCAACCAGCTTACACAGTAGTTCTCTTGCGTACCTAAGTCAGTAACTAAATAGTACCAATCTGTGCACATACAGTACGTAGCAGATAAAGAAGGCGCTGAGCTTACCTGTGGCGCACGCCTCAGTCAGATCGAAACCGTTGAAACAAGAGTCGACTCCTTTGGGAATCAGTTCGCCGTGGTTGCACAGATCGCCGTTCCTACAGCAACATACATACAGACCGTCTTTGTCGTGCCAGCATTGACCGTGTCCTATCTGCCAACACTTGGTTGACCCCGTTTTCTTCTCACAACCGCCCTCCAACACCTGACCTTGCTTGAACTTTGTATAGCAGAAACCAGTGCTGAGGTCAGGGTGACATTCAAACTCTTTATAAGTGCCCGGGCCTTTGTACTGAATGCACTTTGCAGCCGGCGGCGCTAAATCCCACCAATTGCACTTGTCCTGCAACGAACAACAGCAGAGCAGCTGGTCACCGATGTGAACGCAGGCTTTTACTCTAGGCACCGCCTCACACAGACCTTTGGTGTCGCAGCCTGCCTGCACTTGATCGATGTCCAGTTGCAGGAAACAGTGTTTGTCGTGAGGAAAGGAACACTGCTGCACTGCTCTGCTGGTGGTGGCTGAGGTGAGATGACACGTGTTCACTTTGGCCCAATGACCGGGAAGGTTGCAGAGACGTGCGTCGCTGCAGCAGCAGACAGTCACCAGTTTTCGATTCAAAGTGAGGTGGTGACAGCCGTCGCCAGACTGCTGACAATAGTCCAGGTCGCAACCGACCGACATCACGTTCCAGCTTGGTCGCTCGTACAGAACAGTGCAGAATTTCTGGTCGGCACAGACGGTCAATTTGTCGAAGTTGTTTGAGTAGCAAACCAGTGAGTCCAGTCCCCAACGACCTGCCACCACACTCACAACATGCAACAGAGCTAACACGCGCATCACCACACTAGTACAATTACAACCAGAGGAATTACGGTAAATAAACAGACATACGTAGTTGTGTTCTTTAGATATCTGCAACAACTTCATGAAAAGTTTCTTGCCTAGCCCGACCAATTTTGTGATGAATTCAAGAACCCTTCTTATTTTGACTACTTGCTAGCTACTTTAGTACAGGGTGTCTCAAAAAAATGATCACATTTCTTTTTACTGCCATTTCCGCAAATGTTGACCAAATAGGCTGAAATTTGGACTATAGGTGCCAAAATTCGGGGAATTTTATGTGTTAAAGTTTGGTGCACTAGGCTTGACTCATTCCCGAGAAATTTCAAAAAAAGTGAAATTTGTTAAATCAATAGTGAAAGCCGGTCACCGAAAAAATGATCACATTTCTTTTCACTGCCATTTCCGTAAATTTTTGACCAAATAGGCTGAAATCTGGAACATAGGTGGCACAATTCGGGGAATTTTATGTGTTAAAGTTTGGTGCAGTAGGCTTGACTAATTCTCGAGAAATTTCAAAAAAAGTGAAATTTGGTAATTTCAATAGCGAAAGCCGGTCACCGAAAAAACGTTGCATTACATTATCGCCTAAACTCTAACGATAGCGTTGGAGTTCATGCGTCAACTTTCTACACACGAATTACCCTGAACTTCTGCGTTTACACTCCAATTTTCATCCAATTCCGACAAAAATTAGAAAAGATACAGGAAAAGGAAATGCTTACATTTTTTCGTAACCGGCTTTCACTATTGAAATTACCAAATTTCACTTTTTCTCAAATTTCTCGGGAATAAGTGAAGCCTAGTGCACCAAACTTTAAACATAAAATTCCCCGAATTGTGCCACCTATGGTCCAAATTTCAGCCTATTTGGTCAAAATTTGCGGAAATGGCAGTAAAAGGAAATGTGATCATTTTTTCGGTTACCGGCTTTCACTATTGAAGTTACCAAATTTCACTTTTTTTGAAATTTCTCGGGAATGAATCAAGCTTAGTGCACCAAACTTTAACACATAAAATTCCCCGAATTTTGGCACCTATGTTCCAAATTTCAGCCTATTTGGTCAACATTTGCGGAAATGGCAGTAAAAAGAAATGTGATCATTTTTTTGAGACACCCTGTAGATCCACTAAAGCAGTATTTACCCTCGTGTTAAAAAATGCCGGCCATCAGCTTTTTTGTCACGTTCAAAGTATGAACGCACTGATACACCGAGCAAATGTTGGGGCAACAGAAATGCGGGTGGCAGGCATTTTTCAATGAGAGTATGAACACACTTTAGGCTTTCTTTCTACTCTTTCCGTTTGCAATGAGCCACAAGTTCGACTGTGCTGACCCTCAAATAAACGAAGACTCTATTCGACAGTACATGTAGACATGATCATATTTAACGGGGTGCCGAATTCGTGGATGCTGACGGCGTCGTTACTGTCAGTGGTTACAGAGAGGCTTCAAATGGAAACTTCTGTCGATTCGCATGGGCAGTCCTGGTATGATAGTGGCTGATGACTAGCTGGAATCTCAGAATCAAGGAAGACTACCTCAAGGCCAAAGCTTCATTGGGCAGTCGTAGTGCTGCCAATACGTGAATGGCACGACCGTATCTGACCAATCCCTGGTTTCATTTTGCAATGATTTTCATTTGCAGTCAGTGCTAGAAATGTGATGACTCCAGAATCTGGCACGACAATTAAGGTAACGTGCGACGTGAGCAAATGTCATACGTACGTAACAGTTTTGCCTTCAGACGCACGAGTGTGACGCTCCTGAAGTGAACCTGCACGTCTGTGACTGTATGAGTACAACTGATCTGACTGTGCAGAGAACGACAGTGCCAATAAGGAGACCGAATTATTTGTACGTGTGCCTTTTCTGCCCTGAGAACGATCGCATTATTTTGTTGATCGATTGCTTATATACATTGGATGCTTGGAGTGGTGACCTGAAAACCCCTTTAGCTTGTGTGTCAGTGTAGTTGGTCACCGAGTTGTTGTAGAGAGAAGAGAGAGCCCATCAGCAACGAATGTCGTGTGCCGACCGAGTCTCATTAGATGAGATTAAGTTGTGCAAATTAGCTCATGCCACGTTGGCGTCCGGTTGCAGCGCTGCGGGTGCTGGAGAGAGAAAAAAACAAGACCGAGTCTAAGCAGATGAAAGTGCAGGCTTCTGGTCACTGGCCACCACTTTCGCACGCTTGCATACTTCCTTGAATCGCCTCCCTAATGTTTTCAGATAGAGGAGTGCTTTTGACTCTCAAGTAGGTGAACGCTTTGTATGCATTCGTTGTGCACAACTTCTGTGATCTCTCTAGATTTTCTTGTTGATAATTTCTCCTACGCATAGTACATAGTAGCTGGCTCTATTTTACAAAGTAGTATGTACGTAAATTCGCACCGTTTGAAAATCGAACATTTAATAACAAGTTGCCATTTGAATCTGCTTGACTCGCACCCCTTGCGAATTAGTTGCAAATTCGCAACAGATGAGTCAGAGGATGGTGGAATTTCACAAACCCTCTCTTTCGCAAGTGCTCCAATTGGAGTAGGGTGTTTTGAGTGGGGTATACCTTTAGAGACACGCGTTTTGGATTACTGGGTATGTACACTGTAATGATATAGCTGACATTTCTGTTGTGTAGCTAAAACCTTTTGTCCTTTTGGTACATACTGGGAAATGGTTTGGAACTGCTGCATCCTAGGTTACACTTATCGGTGATGTGAATTTTTAGGCCGCGTTTTGCTAGTGTACCTTTTAAGATGTCAACTTTTGTTGTTTGATATTGCTAGGTTTTGCTTTGGCGATCGGTGATGCACTTTGCTCCTTTGCAGAATTTCCTAGTATGTGTCCAAAACTGTTCTCTGATTGCGGCTAAGAAGAGCGTTAAATCTACATGGTGTTGTGTTTTGCTGTGGTGGAATTGTGTTTATTGCTTGGTTGGTGGGGCACTGTTGTGTGCGATAAAAATGGCTGCTGCAAGTAAGTCTCTACCAAAGTCCGGTCTACGCTTCCCGAACAAGGTCAACAATTTGTCGAAGAATAATACTGCTAGTGAGTACAGTGCTTTTGCATTTAGTAGAGGTGCAAAGAACGCATAGGATGTGAATAATCAGTTTTAGATATGGGAATGGAAGAGGCGGAGCATGAGGCTCAAGTGCGCAATTACAGGGATCCGTCTAATTCGACCAGTTACGATGTGCCAACCGAACCTGTCTGGGCTTCTATGGGTAGTGGGCTTTCCCCTGCAGTGGTTCCTTCTAACAGGCCACATACTATTCCGGCGTGCTCCCGACTGCCCACAATTGCTGACTCTGCTTGCAACAGCAGGTATGTTAAGTTGACAGTGGTACAGGTGTCTGTCAGAGTGTAGGTGTTGCAGAGTTGTCTCGGCATCCAGCTGCAATACAGACGTTGTCAACCGGTCGTCGTCACTGCCTGTTCCTCTTGTCAGGTTCAACAAGTCTTCAGTGCTGCGAGAAAGACTGAATGCTGGCTGCAACAAGCACTGCCACAACAGTTCTGCTGCCTCCTTTACTGAGAACAATTTGCCAGTCAACGTACGTATAAGTCACAGTAATGTTCACTTTGTTTCTGTACAGGCGAACATTTTTAGGCTGTAACGGAGAATTTAACGGAGTCGATGTTCATGTCCGATTTTGCAGAAGTGCGTCGTCAGAGAGATAATGCTGTAGAAGAGGTCTAATTTACTGCTCAATTTTTTATGCATGTAGATTTTACTTAGAGTTGTTTTTAGTTATCTGAAGTTCGCTTTGCAAGAGATGAGGCTATTTTCTCATTGGAGGCCTTAAGAAGCAGTCAGGAGGTGGAGAGAAATCAATTTACGGAGAGAGTAAGCGTGTCAGGCCAAACAGTATTTTCCGATTCTACAGTTTTGGTAGTGCAAGTTTTCAGTTAAATTCGCTGAGAGATCAGGTGCGCACGATTTCCGATGAGAATGCTAGACTTAAGGTCGGTTTGACTCTGTGAATAGCCTATAAAATAACCTAACTCTGTCTATACTGAACAGATGGATCGGCGGTTAGATGCTGAGCGTGCGCAACTACCTGAACCTGAACATTGCAATCAGACACCCGCTTCTCACATGCAAACTACGCACAGTGTGGAAACCCAGACGGATGAGCAGGTCTGCCGCAATCCTTTACCAAAACCTGTTCGAGAAAACTCTTCTACTTCAGTACGAGCAAGTGACCGTGAACAAAGACCACGGAAATGGCGACAGTTCAGACGATAAAGTCACAGGTTCTGATCTTTCTGTTTGCGTTGAAGCGTGCATTACGTACATACATATGCTGTTCTTACACAGTCCCAAAAAGCAATTTTCATAGATACATAGCTTGCAAAACATGTATGCATCGAAACAAAAACAAAGAAGTTCGTTAATCGTAATTGTAGCAGTAAAATTGCACAAGGTAGTTAATTGTAACAAAGAACTGCTTATAAGTGCATGGTTCTGCCCGTACTTGTACCCACGTTTTCAGATTACTTAAAGCAAAAGATTGAATCAATATTGAGGGAGTATCAAATTCGGTTTCGAGAAGTGATCCAGGATCTGACTGAAGCGAAATGTGGCATGCTCGAGGCAGAACACAGAGCCGATATTGAACGTTTGCGGAATGAAAATGCTGAGCAGGTTGTTAGGATAAGAAAGCGCTAAATTACAGAACAACACTCTGAATGACCCCTTATTTTTTAAACATCTGCACAGCGACCGGAAAGTTTGAACACAAAAACTTCCTGTTCGCGTTCACTGTGTTCTGGTGTGTTTGTGTTCTTGTCTTATTTATTGCCTGTCGGATCGTTAGGCGAACGCAGGGCGGTCCGACCAGAAAAGTCCCAAAATATCATGGGCCCCAACGTCTTTGAGCAAGCGTCCCACCGGGCCCCTCAAGCGTCAGAGCGTTGGCTTTTAAATAAGCTAAACACGGTCTGAAACGACAACGCGTTGGCGCGAAATTCAAATTGTACTGATTTCGATTTTCTGCTCGAATTTTAGCCAAAATGGGAAACATTGCTAGTCATGCATTTCTGATCGCAGGCACACCGATGCCCAACCCGTAAACGATGCACAGCGACGAAATCTTCAATCGTGTTGTAACGCCATCCTTCTACGCCTTCTGGCCCCAACACTAGACGTCTCAGAGTGCAGGCAGTGTCCTAAATCGGCCGTTTTTGCAATTGATTTCTAATTGGTTTTTGGGCTATAGCTCACTCAATCAACAGTTGATAGAATTAGCTGGTTCATCCACTAAGACTGTCCTCATTAAACATAGAATGCGAATATCACCGCCTGGGAGCCGGACATTGCAAGTACGTTCATGCAGGGCCTCCCATATTTGTGTCACCTAAGAAGATACTATGGAAAGTCATACATGTAGTTGGAGGGGAATAGGGGGGTATTTCCCCAGGCCCGATTTTCGGAGAAAATTCCACCCCAGCCGGATTCTTGGGGGGATTTTTTTGAAACCCTATTTTGGGTTTGTAAACCTGCAAACAGATTTCCAGAAGCCCTGATTAGGGTTTCAGAAACCCAACTTGGGTTCTGGAGCCCTAGTTTGGGTTTCAAAAGCCCTAAATAGGGTTCCGGAACCCTGTTTTGGGTTTCAAAAATATCAGAGCGTATTGTAGCTTATTTAAAAGCTAACGCTAAGACGCATCAAACGGTAGGTAAGATGGCCTGATTGGGTGAGGGACTCCGGGTGCGACGCTTGCTCAAAGACGTCGGGTCCCATCATGTTTTGGGATTTTTTCAGGTCGGACCCCCTGGGCGAACACAAACTTGTTTATGCAAACAGCGCCTGCGTTCATATTCGCAGAAATTGCTGGTTTCAAAAGAGACGCACCCACCTACGTAGTGACTTAGCATTTTCTTCACTACTGTATGTGCTGTAAATCAGTTGTGTTTTGTTTTCTAGCTAAGAGTTGTCAAGCGGTTGAAGGGCATAGCAAAGAAGCAGCGTGAAAAAATCGCGCACCTTCGTGACAGCTTTTCCGATCTGCAAAGGGCCTGCACTGCCATGTGCCAAAAACTTGAGAGATCAGTAAGCGAAGTGCGTCTGTGTTTGGCTTATTTTTGTGTATGTAGTGGCACGTGTCTTAGAAGGAGGACACAGAGAAACAATTGGCTGATCTAACGGCCGAGAGAGACATTGGGGTGAAAAACTTGGAAAAATTTCGAAATGACAATCTCGAACTACAGACCCGTCTTAAGAAAACGAAAACAGACTTGGAGAATCAAATAGAAACGCTGAAATATCAGGTAGGAGAGCCGTTTGAGAGTTAGCTTGCGTGCACACAGTATTCAAACGCATTATGGTCTATTGCTTATTCTAAATCGCATTTTGTTGCACTGGATTTTGGTACATGTAGTCGCGTAGTATTTTTAGATAGAAGAGATGAATGCGACTAGCGTAAAGCTGATTGAAAGAGAGACTTCGTTAAAGGAACAACGCAGCGCAGCAGAAAGTGAATTGTACGTTTTGCCTTCTACTCTGCATTTCTTACAATCAGGCACAAACCACACATGGCAAACAGGGCTCAGGGCTAATGTATTCAATTTCCCTGTACTGTTTGAGACATTCGTGCCTATTTGGGAGCTTTTAGAAGCGAAGCAAACGCCAAAATTGCCGGACTGGAGGCGCGTAACAAACTTTTAAGCGATAAGATTGCTGTGATTACGGAAGAGTTCGGGAAACTACAGGCGCCGCACGAGAGTTTGGAAACCAAAAATGAACAGGTAGTGTTAGTTTCTCGTTACTGACGTTTGCTACAAGAAAGTTGTGTACTCAGACGGAGGAGCTGAATACTGGTCTGCAGAAAGAATTACTGGAAATGAGTGAGCGGTAGGTGGGACCGAATCTTGCTGTCCATTTCCTTAAAACCTTTCGAGTTTCCAGGGAAAACGCTTCGTCACTAGACAAATTGTCCACTGATAGAAAACCACAGTATGGAACTGATTTGGAGCAACGAAATGACGAACTGGTAATTTACAATTTGTACGTAATTTTGCAGGCTTTGTGGACCGTTGTTCCCTCCTGCACATATGTATCATGTGCATAGTGCTGTTTCTCGCATAGACTTTGCTAGTGCTAGTTTTACGTACAGTTGATGGTGTGCACTTGTTATCAATATCAAGACGTTTAGACAGAATCTGGTAGTGAAGTTGACCAGGAGTGCCCGCAGTTGACTGATCCGGTCTCTGCTGACTTGTCTGCTAACAGCTGTCTGCTAGGCATTTCGTGTTTGTCTGTTCTTTAGCCTCATTTCATGTGTTTGTGCGTACCACGTCTATGTCCGCTGGTCAGAGTAGTGGCTGCTTATTTCCATTTCTTCATTTGCCTTATACTTACATCTTGTACTCTGTATTTAGAGTGTTTTAACGACTTTGGTGGAAGCAAGTGTTTTCGACGCAGAACCGGCTGCAGCGGAAGACTGCGCCACTACGCTCCATCCAGTGTACAAGACAGAAGTTGCCCACCCTGCCAATAGTTTTCGGGACAGGTAAACTCTGCACTGGTCTGATGATGTTGCACTGCTTTCATTCAATGTGTCTTTCAGTAGAGCAGCACCTTACGAACCGACTTGTAATCTGTGTGAGTCAAATGGCACCAGTTTAGACAATGACTTCCACTGCGATAACTTGCTTTTTGTGTCCCCTAGCAGTATGAGCGATGGTCTTTAAGCCTGGTTGGCCCATGTTTTTGTGTTTCAGTTCCGTTGAGCACTATCAGAAGAGATGATTTTTGAGTAGCATCTGTCACTGACTGTTTGTGGGCACTCTGGTGGTACCCTTACTTTGCTTTGGTGTTACTAATTGCTTGTTTGATTGTCCTTCTACGATAGATGTTATACCGCAAATAAATTCAACTTTTATCGAAAAAATAGCAAAAGCTGAGCGCAGTTCGAAACCCAACGTTATGCACCGGTGCAAGGCAAATGCCGCAAGCAGCTTTATTACGAGCCAGCCGCGCCCAGCCCAGAAAACACGATTCAAGATATGTCTACACGCCCCACACGCTTATGCCCAAAAACTAATCTTATGCCTTGGCTGCCAGTAAAAACACATTTAGAATAGAACGCATTCTGAGCATAAAATAGACAGGCGTGGCGTGGGTCACAATTTATTCGTTACTCCTATTTTTGTCCAATTTATTCCTATCTGCTCCGCAACGGGGTGTGTTCCGGGGTTGGTTCCGTGGGAATCGGCCGATAATCGATGAAGTAAGGCAATGACGAGCGCGTAAGGTGCGTTAGGTAGCATGCGCAGTGGTTGTGGATGTGCTGGTGGTGTGTTAGTATGTAAAACAATAATCCGGAAATCAAAAGCAGTTGTTTGATACCATATTCGGTCATAATTGTTATAGATTTACAATTTGGGTGCGCACATTTTACAGGATTGTTCCGAGACCAAAACACGTATATGAGGTAAAGCTGAATATAGCACGCAGTAATTAGATGTTGATGTGTAAAATAATAATCAGGAGATCGTCAGCAGTCATTTGATACCACATTCGGTCGTCTGTGTTCAAAATTTGCAATTCGAGTGATCTCCGCAGCTTTTTTACTTTTTTTTTTTACTTTGGTAGTCGGTGGTCAGTCAACGTCAACTGCAGTAGTTGCGTATTCAGGAGGGTTTGGTGTGTATACGCTGTTTGCGGAGGAAGTAGTAGGATAAAAAATCGGTAAACATCGGTTTTATCGGTCCCTCAGCGGCCGCCGCAATAGGCGCACGCTCTGACCTTAACGCGCGCGCGCGAGCGGCGACCCGGCCGGCCAGCAGACCAGGCCAGGGCAGCACAGCTATTATGATAGAGATAGCGGCCGATTACAAAATATTGCGGCGGTCGAGCGCTAACACAACAGGATACACTCGATACACATTCCCAAGCAAAAAGCACACATACATTGCAATAAGCACAGCATATACGTACTACTACCGACAAGCAAAGCACTCCAATAGTGATGAAACATCTAATTTTCTTTTCACGATACCAAAGAGCTATCTGCGATAGCAAGTTCACGAATACAGCGAGTCCTTTCTGTCCGTTAAACTGACGCCAAATAAACTCATCCAAGTAAGAAGATAGTGGGGTCACAGTGAACTACGGCCATGTCATTGGTTAACGTAACAGGGGTTTCATTAGCCCACAGGTACGCTACCAATAACAAGGTCGACAGCTCCAGATTAGCATTCTCAAAGAAAGAACCAAAACGTATCGTTTTTTCGACCCTTGTCTTTTGGAGACCTCCAGACACCACCATCGAGTTTGAAGCTGGCGCCTTTGACAAGTGACATTCTTCTGACATTCTGGCACAGAACACTTTTGAGGACCGGCAGAGATCAGCTGATGTTGACGGCAAAACTCAATCGCTTTCTCTACTGTGTCAAACTGCCGAATATGTTGAAACAAAGGGGCGGACATAGTCAAACAGTGGATTGGAGTGACCGTTCCGGTCAGCGGAAACACTCAAGTTATTTTTCAGAGCTAATTGTTGCCTTCTTAAGTATTCCAAACGTGGTCACCGGAAACCCGCAAGATATTTTTCTGAGCTATACTAATTATTGTCTTAAGTATCCTAAACATGCCGGAAACAAGAAAGCCTGCAGCATTAGTGGGGCCTGTACAATGTATTGTAACTCGCCGCTCTAATCCCTGGCCTAATCAGCTGGCCGGCCGGGCCGCCGCTCGCGCGCGCGCGTTAAGGTCAGAGCATGCGCCTATTGCAGCGGCCGCTGAGGGACCGATAAAACCGATGTTTACCAAAAAATCTGTCAAAACTAAGAGAAACGAATGAATTAGGTACTAAAACTGTCTGGCTCATCAAATTCTACTGAAATAATGCGTCTGCCAAATTTTATTAAGTGCGTTAAAAATTTGGGAGTTTTTTTTAGGATTTTTTAAAATGTTTAGGACTTAGGAGTTGTAAGAGTTTTAAAGGTATTTTTAGTTAGGAGTGAACTGCGTTTGAAACCTGGCAACCCTGGTTCCGAGACCAAAAACACGTAGACTATCTGAGGTAAAGCTGAAATATATAGCATGCATTTATGCGATGTTGATCTAAAAAATAATAAATAAGAGATCGTCAGCTTCCATTTGATACCACATTTTGTCGTCTGTGTTCAAAATTTGCAATTCGAATGATCTCCCGAACGGTGGGCAATTTCAGTCGCATTTTGGATCGATCCGATCCGATGTGCGGCAGGGACCTTACGGCCCTACGCTCAGACCTATGCGGTCCATTGCGCAACCCCCGGGGTTCGTCATCTCGGATGTTTCCCTTCTATCACGCCAGCCACTCTAGCCATGCTGTTGGGCGCCAGGTACTAAGAGAGTGCCTGGCGCGTTGACGTCATGGTGCTGACAGCTCCCAGCGGCCGTCCGGCCAGAGCACTAAACCGGTATAGGCCTTGTTGCTGGTTTCACAGACAGCCCTGGCGTCATTGGTGTTCTTTTCCAACGTGGCATGCTATTGGAGCTGCTTCGGTGCAAGATCCAGTTGGTTCCCATACCTACTCGCCAGACATGGGCTAGCATTTCGGCTGATGGGGGGGTAGAATTTTCAATTCCTGAGGGGGGTAGGAACGCCTGATGGGGGGCTGAGGGGGTGGTAAGCCAAAAAGTCCGATTTTTGGCGAAAATCAGGGTTTTTTGGCTTATTTTTCATTAAAATAAGTTAAAATTAGCTATTCTGAGCTCATTTACGCCTATTTCAGGCATAGTTTTATCATAATTTTCCATACAAAATTCTTCCCAAAAATTCCTGATGGGGGTAGCGGCCGGCTGATGGGGGGTAGATCAGAGCCTGATGGGGGGCCAACCCCCCTCAGCCCCCCTTTGCCCATGTCTGCTACTCGCTGTAACCAGCTTTCGGTGGCCTGGGTGGACCGTTACGCCGACAACCAACTCTGCGGCAAGAAACTTGCCGCGCCCAGAGGATGAGCGCACTGCGTCGCGCACAGTTGCCATGCCTAAACCGCCTAAATGCGGCCTAAACCACTACACCAACTGTGCCGTCAAAGACAACCGCTCTCACGGATGCCGGGGCCGCCGGTGGGCTCAAACAGTGATTTGGCAATGAACAAAAGGGATTTTTATTATACCGGTGCACTTCATAACAAAACGGATTTTTACTACGGCTGATGGCTATTGGAGGCTTTATTGGAGGAACACACGCTCGGTTTACTTCACCAGTAAAGTCTCGTTAGCCCTCAGCAGTAGGAATCTGTTTTATTGTGAAGTGCAACGGAATCAGCTCTTGTTCTTTGCCAAAATCTGTTTCGACTTTGAGGGCAAATATTTCAACAAGTAGGCAGAGTATCTTAACAAAAAGTTCACCAATCTTTCAAGAATTTATCAATCTTTCATTGCAAAAAGGATTTATTCAAATCGGTTGAGATTCATGGTTGCAAAAATATAAAATCTTCTTGGTTGTTTTTAATCACTATTGTTCATTGCCAAAATCTCTATTTTGATTTTGAAGGCAAATATCGCAGGAACTAAAACGAAAGTTTCGCCAATCTTTGAATAATTTATTTATCTTTCACTTAATTAAATCAAGATTCCCCGGACGACGGTGCCTTCCATGCCGAGTGCTGCCACTCACCTGCCTCAACGTGGCGTCCGGGTGGCGCAACGGGACACCGCCGAGGCAGACATGACGGTGAGAGAGCCCCTGGCCCAGCTTATGGCCGGGGATCTCGTTCTCGGCGACAAGGGCTCCAATCTCTATAAGGCACCTTGTCTCCGGACCCTCAGCAATGAGGTTTCTAGGTTATCTATTTCGGTGGTGCCGTCCTAGACGGGGTTTGCCACTGATGCTGATGCCTATAATGAGGCTTCCTTCTTTCCCTGACATCAGTTCTCTGGCTTGCCCAGTGATGCGATGTCTGGAGTCGACTACCGGATTCGTTTCTTTCTCCTTGTACCCTCATGGCCTGCGCCTGTCCGTATCACTCTTTCTCAGTGAACTGTCTTTCTCTCCAGTTCTCTTTCTCTTTACTCTGGTACTTTCTCCATTCCTGCTCTCTTCTGTGTGTTATAATTTTCTCCGCCTTTTAATTTTCTCAAACTTCTTTACTTAGACACCCTCTTACTCTCTTGCTCACGCGCTGCCACAGGCCTCCTTTTGCTACTCTGTCTGTTTGCTACACCTGTGTTTGGCCGCTGGCCCAACGTGTCAGTCAAGTGGTATCACTTCCCTCCACTCACACACATCTGCTGATATGCTGCGCACGTGCTTCACCAGCGGCGTCCCTTCTCAAGCTGCCATTTCCTTCGCCTCCCCTCTCCCTCCACTCTACTGGCCACCCAGCTTTGGGTAATGGACGAACTCAAGCTTACTCCCTGGACTGCCAGAAACCTCACGAAAACGCTGGTAGATCTCCGCCACTTCCTCATTTGGCGTTTATTTCTCTCCTGTCTCTGTCTTTATCTCTCCTTTTCTCCTATAGTTTCTCACTCTTATGTTATGTGCGTGCCGTCCTCTTCCTTTCTCAGAATCCTACAGTCGACTCCACTGCCAAATCGGCCTCATGGCCAGCGGCGTGGGGGAATACATCAATCAATCAAAACAATCAATCAAAAAACAAGATTCATTGAAATCGGCATTGACTGTGTCGAGTCCAATTTCCAGGTCTTCCAAAGACTCTGTTAGGAATCTGTCAGTGTAAGTCTGTTAGTGACAGATGCATTCACAAACTATAGTGTAATTAGGCCCGCCGAATACTTGGAGGCGGTAGCCAAATACCTGGAAACAAGCGGTCACTGCTGCAACAGCAGTGACAGTGGGCAACCAAACCACACTCAGTATGGTATTATAACTCATTTGGCACGGTTTTCTTACAGCGGCGTCAAGTTTTCACCGGTGCCGAGTTGTCCCGATGGTGAGTTGTCCGGCTCCCTAATTTAATTTGGCACTTGATTTGTAGAAAACAGAACAAGGCTTTCAAAAATTGGCTTGGCGATTTTGCAATATGCATTTTCTTTAGTCGTTTTTATTGTATTTTTCAGCCGTTTAGTTTTTGTAGCGATTGTGCAATACGTATCTCAAGAAAGTTCATGTACGTACACTGTTGAACTTTGTTGACGGCCTCGATTCTGTTAAGAACCGGTTTTACTCTATGCAATCAATGCTCTACTTACTTGACATTTTTTACCGCCTTCTCTCATTCGTTGGAACGCCTTTGTCGCCTCTGTGCGCTCCCTTGTGCGTCTGTCTTCCAAACGAACGTTCTGTAATTTATTGCCGCTGTACAGTTTCCATTATTGGTGTGTGGTTTGGAATTATTTAACGATGTGCACGGCTCCCTTTCAGGTGTTTGAGAACAAGCGACGAGATGCGACTAACCGTGGTTGCAGTTTTGCTTTCTCTGTGTGCAGCTTTGTCATTGGCTGAATTATTTACCTCAATGGCTCATATGGAACGGTTACTGAGCATGGAGAAAGATGTGCCTGTCGTTATCGAAAGATACATTGAAATGGAGCAGAAACGGCTGGCCGAACTTAAAGAGTGAGCACCGAAAGTTTTTTCTAACTATCGACTCTTCCCTTTGCCTCCGATTTGCTTAAAATTTTGTCTTTTAGTTTAATAATTATTGTCTGGCAAAGCGTAACAACTTTGGAAAGATTAATTTTAAACGGGTGAAGTGAAATCCTCGATTTCCTAACATGTGGTTTTGCAAACTAGGAAATCTGAAAATTTGTGCCGAAAAATGATTTTGTTGTATTTTTGGCGAAAGTTTAGACAGAAACGTGGTTCTGGCATACAATTAAGCAGGGGAACTGTGCTTTTAAACTCAGCACCGCAGACTGGTACGACGCCGGCGAACAACCGTTTTCCTAGCGATTCGGATTGAACGTGGTGAAAAACTTTAAAAAATGCGTTTTCTGGAAGATTTTTGGTCATAACTGCCGAACGAGTAAGTGTCCCAAAAAGATCTCTGCAGTTTCAAATAGCCCCTTATATTTTTTGAAATTTGTTGGCAGTGAGCTAAGTTTGCCCCCACCGTGCAACACTACTGATGAACAGAAACCAGTCTGCGGTGCTGAGTTCAAAAGCACCGTTCCCCTGCTTAATTGTATGTAACAACACGTTTTTGTCTAAACTTTTGCTAAAATACAACAAATCATTATTCGGCACAAATTTTCAGATTTCCTAGTTTGCAAAACCACATGTTAGGAAATCGAGGATTTCACTTCGCCCCTTTTCTGACGTCTTACAGCTTCGGCATTGCCACCATTCAATTCCTTTCAAAATTTTACATCAGAAAAAGTGGCTTAGTCTGGAATATAATATTTAACTTTCCAAAGTTGTCACGCTTTTCCAGACAATGAGTATTAATTTGACCTAAAAAGACATTTTGTCACCTTCCCTCCCGGCTGTTTTTGAGTCAGAAATAAAGAAACAAGAAAAAAAATTTTTCGAACCCCCTCTAAGCCCAATTTAATTGATGCATAGTTCTTTGTTATACATCCAGCCGTTCGCTACAGAACCTGGCCTTGGAGGACTGAGCGGTCGATCTAACAACCTTCAAGACCAAAAAGATCAATTTGGCCTCGCCTTTTTCTTGCATACAATTAATGGTGCCGTTACTTTTCAAAGTCATGCAGATTGAATTAATTTCTAGGTTTTCGCGCGAATACGCCAAAAGAAACAACCTTGCACTGACACAAGGTGCACAAGCTATATCGAATCCGGTCAATGCGTATCTGCTGATCAAACGTCTCACCAGTGACTGGGACTATGTCGAGTTGTTGATGAAGCACAACCTCGCCGACAGTACGCTTTCTTTTTCTTTCTTTCTCTCTGTAACTGGTAGTAAATAGCCGCCGGCTGTTTGCGTTACGTTAAACCTGTCTCCTTTTAGTAGAGCGGAAAGTGAACCCGTCCATCCTTTACGTCAAAGAAAAACAGTGTTTTTATTTCTATTTAGCTTTCATCACAAACGTGACGCAGCAGCGTCAGTCGTCTGCGTATCGGTTTCCGGCGCAAGAGGACCTCGACGGGGCAGCGACGGCTTTGATGCGTCTGCAGGATACCTACAGACTGGACACCACTGAAATTGCAGACGGAAACATTAAAGGAGTGTCCGATTCCGACTCTCTCAACGGTACATTCAACTATTGCGCTTTATAGTCGGTCACTTCGGCCAAGGCCATATCCTCTTACCTCTCAACAACATGCATGTACTAGGGGGGTTTGTGGGGTTACCCCCCTGCTGGAAAGGCCAACCCCCCCCCCCCCCCGAGACAGGTTAAGGGACCCCTCCCCCCGACCAAAAAATACAAGTGGTGGTAGTGGCTCCAGTATTAACAAACTGGGTCAGAAATCACTAATTTTTAGCCTAAAATTCACTTGAAAAGCTTTTGGAAACCGAATATGGCGTTTCCACTGCTGATATTTAAGAAAAATCGGTGTTTTTGGAAGCTCTTTTTGTCATTTTTTGCTTGTTTTTAGCTTTAAAACGCTATTTGGCAGCTTAAAATAGCGATTTTTAGCGTCCTTACTGAAAACAAGACGGTTCTTCAAAATGAGTGTGTAAAACTTTAGATACATAGTTTGTACATTTTTAAGATCCTCTCAGTTTTAGAGGCAGGGACAGATTTTTTTTGGAAATTTTTTACAAAATTAGACCGGCAGCAGAGGAAAACGTCAGTAAACTTTTATTTGAAGAAACTGGTTGTGTAATTCTTTCAGATGAAGTTTTCTCTTTCAAACAAGTCTTGCTGATAGTAAGCTCTTCAGATAATTCTCTCAGAGGACTCTCTTGCTTCTGTGTTTGTGCGTTGCATGGTGTAGGTTTTCCAGTAGAATAAACTGCACTGTACTGTACAAATTCGTTGTGATAGAAAACGCTTTGTGTATCTTGTTTAAAGCAATTGTCTCTATCAAGCAATTATGACACTCGAACGCAAATCTGTCAAAAAAGCAGTTTTACTTTTAAGAAATCCTCCTGACACTCTTAGGCATATCATTCAAATAACAAGCAGTTTTCTTTTTCAAGAAATGCTGGCACTCTTTAGCAAAATCTTTTAAAACAGTCCCTTCTGACAATGTAGACAAATCCTTCAAAAAAGCAGTTTTTTTTTAAATTACTGATACTCTTTAGGCAATTCTTTCAAAAACAGTAATTTCCCCTTCCATTCCAAAGAATTCTGGCACGCTTTAGGCAAATCCATAAAAAAGCAGCTTTCCCTTCCAATCTGAACAATTCTGCCACTCTTTCTTTAGGCAAATCTGTCCAAAATCAGGTCTCCCTTCGTCCAAAGAATTCTACGACACTTAGCTGCTTTCCTTCCAAAGAATTCTGGCACTCTTTAGGCAAATCTTTCAAAAAGCAGCTGTCGCTTCCAAAGAATTCTGGCACTCTTTAGGCAAATCTTTCAAAAACCAGCTTTCGCTTCCAAAGAATACTGGCACTCTTTAGGCAAATCTTTCAAAAAGCAGCTTTCGCTTCCAAAGAATACTGGCACTCTTTAGGCAAATCTTTCAAAATTGAGCTTTCGCTTCCAAAGAATTCTGGCACTTTTTAGGCAAATCTTTCAAAAACAGAAATTTTCCCTTCCAATACTTAGAATTCTGGCACTCTTTAGGCAAATCTTTCAAAAAGCAGCTTTCGCTTCCAAAGAATTCTGGCACTCTTTAGGCAAATCTTTCAAAAAGGAGCTTTCGCTTCCAAAGAATTATGGCACTCTTTAGGCAAATCTTTCAAAAAGCAGCTTTCGCTTCCAAAGAATTCTGGCACTCTTTAGGCAAATCTTTCAAAAAGCAGCTTTCGCTTCCAATGAATTCTGGCACTCTTTAGGCAAATCTTCCAAAAAGCAGCTTTCGCTTCCAAAGAATTCTGGCACTTTTTAGGCAAATCTTTCAAAAACAGAAATTTTCCCTTCCAATCCATAGAATTCTGCCACTCTTTAGGCAAATCTTTCAAAAAGGAGCTTTCCTTCCAAAGAATTCTGGCACTCTTTAGGCAAATCTTTCAAAAAGCAGCTTTCGCTTCCAAAGAATTCTGGCACTCTTTAGGCAAATCCTCCAAAAAGCAGCTTTCGCTTCCAAAGAATTCTGGCACTTTTTAGGCAAATCTTTCAAAAACAGAAATTTTCCCTTCCAATCCATAGAATTCTGCCACTCTTTAGGCAAATCTTTCAAAAAGGAGCTTTCCTTCCAAAGAATTCTGGCACTCTTTAGGCAAATCTTTCAAAAAGGAGCTTTCCTTCCAAAGAATTCTGGCACTCTTTAGGCAAATCTTTCAAAAAACAGCTTTCGCTTCCAAAGAATTCTGGCACTCTTTAGGCAAATCTTTCAAAAAGCAGCTTTCGCTTCCAAAGAATTCTGGCACTCTTTAGGTAAATCTTTCAAAAAGCAGCTTTCGCTTCCAAAGAATTCTGGCACTCTTTAGGCAAATCTTCAAAAAGCAGCTTTCGCTTCCAAAAAATTCTGGCACTCTTTAGGCAAATCTTTCAAAAAGCAGCTTTCGCTTCCAAAGA
Source organism: Sabatieria punctata (assembly GCA_030248155.1). Lineage (NCBI taxonomy): Eukaryota > Metazoa > Nematoda > Chromadorea > Araeolaimida > Comesomatidae > Sabatieria > Sabatieria punctata. Next base: position 22,276 of record JASANB010000354.1, read on the forward strand.
ATTCTGGCACTCTTTAGGCGAATCTTTCAAAAAGGAGCTTTCGCTTCCAAAGAATTCTGGCACTCTTTAGGCAAATGTTTCAAAAAGCAGCTTTGGCTTCCAAAGAATTCTGGCACTCTTTAGGCAAATCTTTCAAAAACAGAAATTTTCCCTTCCAATCCAAAGAATTCTGGCACTCTTTAGGCAAATCTTTCAAAAAAGCATCTTTCGCTTCCAAAGAATTCTGGCACTCTTTAGGCAAATCTTTCAAAAAGCAACTTTCCTTCCAAAGAATTCTGGCACTCTTTAGACAAATCCTCCAAAAAGCAGCTTTCGCTTCCAAAGAATTCTGGCACTTTTTTAGGCAAATCTTTCAAAAACAGAAATTTTCCCTTCCAATCCAAAGAATTCTGGCACTCTTTAGGCAAATCTTTCAAAAAGGAGCTTTCCTTCCAAAGAATTCTGGCACTCTTTAGGCGAATCTTTCAAAAAGGAGCTTTCGCTTCCAAAGAATTCTGGCACTCTTTAGGCAAATCTTTCAAAAAGCAGCTTTCGCTTCCAAAGAATTCTGGCACTCTTTAGGCAAATCTTTCAAAAAGCAGCTTTCGCTTCCAAAGAATATTGGCACTCTTTAGGCAAATCTTTCAAAAAGCAGCTTTCGCTTCCTAAGAATTCTGGCACTCTTTAGGCAAATCTTTCAAAAAGCAGCTTTCGCTTCCAACGAATTCTGGCACTCTTTAGGCAAAACTTTCAAAAAGCAGCTTTCGCTTCCAAAGAATTCTGGCACTTTTTAGGCAAATCTTTCAAAAAGCAGCTTTCCTTCCAAAGAATTCTGGCACTCTTTAGGCAAATCTTTGAAAAAGCAGCTTTCCCTTCCAAAGAATTCTGGCACTGTTTAGGCAAATCTTTCAAAAAGGAGCTTTCCTTCCAAAGAATTCTGGCACTCTTTAGACAAATCTTTCAAAAAGGAGCTTTCCTTCCAAAGAATTCTGGCACTCTTTAGGCAAATCTTTCAAAAAGGAGCTTTCCTTCCAAAGAATTCTGGCACTCTTTAGGCAAATCTTTCAAAAAACAGCTGTCGCTTCCAAAGAATTCTGGCACTCTTTAGACAAATCTTTCAAAAAGCAGCTTTCGCTTCCAAAGAATTCTGGTACTCTTTAGGTAAATCTTTCAAAAAGCAGCTTTCGCTTCCAAAGAGTTCTGGCACTTTTTAGGCAAATCTTTCAAAAACAGAAATTTTCCCTTCCAATCCAAAGAATTCTGGCACTCTTTAGGCAAATCCTCCAAAAAGCAGCTTTCGCTTCCAAAGAATTCTGGCACTCTTTAGGCAAATGTTTCAAAAAGCAGCTTTGGCTTCCAAAGAATTCTGGCACTCTTTAGGCAAATCTTTCAAAAACAGAAATTTTCCCTTCCAATCCAAAGAATTCTGGCACTCTTTAGGCAAATCTTTCAAAAACAGAAATTTTCCCTTCCAATCCAAAGAATTCTGGCACTCTTTAGGCAAATCTTTCAAAAAAGCATCTTTCGCTTCCAAAGAATTCTGGCACTCTTTAGGCAAATCTTTCAAAAAGCAACTTTCCTTCCAAAGA
>JASANB010000355.1:0-43753 GCA_030248155.1 Sabatieria punctata
CGCGGCCAGAAAAATCGATACACACCGTCGTTGCAGGTAGGCGACTAAAAGTAAACAAACAGACAAGTACATACGCGCGCACGTAACTGCACTGTGCGCAAAAAATAAATGATCTCTTTCTTATATTTCCTGTAATTAGCTATGAGTTTAGCGCACATAACAAGATTACTGACTCTGGTTCAAAGTTAAATGAATTCAGAGTTCAGAGTTTTTTTGCGAATAACTCCTTATGGATGCGTTGGAGCGCTTTGGGCTTTATGACCAAAGTTGTAGAGGGGGCCGAGCTCTGTACTGTGGTGCAACCTAATCTGCGCAACATTGATTGGTAATCCTAAAATGCGCGATGGAAAAAATCAACTTTTTTTGTAGTGGGTTTGAAAGTAATTTGAGCACTGCGTTCGATTGCTGATACCGTCAGGATTCTAAAGATGTATTTATAGTGTTTGTAGGTGGAACGGTTCCAAAGATATGGACTTGTAAAGTTACCCTAAGTATGTATTAGCGGTCGGGAGTGCGATCAGTCCAGTAGTTTTTAGTCGTCCATGGCTGCGCGTATACAAAGCGGGTAATATGGATTCGGACCACCGGACCCCCCACCGAATTCGGACCCCCAGCCTGGTACGGAAACAACGGTTTGTGGATTCGGAACCCCACACCGGGACCGTAGTTTAAATTTCCCGAAATTTTGTTTACAAACTTCGGGGCACATTTGGACACCTCGGTTTCGGTACGCGGACTATTTCCCCCCAACCGCCGACCACCCTAACTTTAGGCCGCAGATTCAAGCTCATGCTTAGGTTCAGGCTTAGCTGGGTGCAGGTTCAGAGTTAGGATCACCCTTTAGGGTAAAATTTAATAAGGCAGTTTGCCTTGCCAGGTGGGATTGAGCCGGCAATCGGTTACTTTAAACTCTGATTTTATAAACTACTGTAACGCGGTAAATTTTGCACAAAAATAGAGTCCAACAAAGTATTTCTCAGTATAATGAAAAATGCCATACGGCAGGTAGGAGAGCAAAAAACTGACTTCTTCACACTGTCGCTGAGCTCCACTAAAAGTACATCAAATCTGAATAAGAATTGTGCTAGAAATCTTTGCTAGTGAGGGAGCTACTACTGTATATTTGAATCTAAAACTCATCATAGTCAGGGTCGTGGCAATCTGTTGATCCAAAATCCTCTGACATTCCCCCGATTTTGCCTGCCCAACCAGATGTGAGGAAATTTTGAAAATTGCGTTTGAAAGGCATTCTGACCAAAGAACTAACAGGTTTAGTAGTTTGAAGAGGTTGGTTGGGCCGTCCAAGCAGGGCGAGAAAATTTTTGAAAAATTACCCTTCTAAAACGCGCTGATATCACTGAATTACACGCGCTTTCATTGCTGCTTCTACAACCTACTGAATGCATGTTTTTATGTAGTGACGCCCACAATTTCCCCTGATAAGTCCCAAAATCCCATGACAAATTTTAAATCCCTGACCGAATCCGAACCCTGATAGTATTGGGGAATTGAAATGCCGTTGTTGAACACATTAACCGAGACTACATTGTATCTCTTTCGCTCGAAAGGAGCATCACATTGGTTCCACAGTACTGTAGTATATTCGTACGCTACTGTTGTTAAGTAACTAATAATAATAATAATTTTAATTATGGCCGCGTCGTTGGCTCAGTGGGTAGCTCGCTGCCTCTGAGTCACGGCGGCCCCTGCATCCCTAGCGGTTGTAGTGGTTCATCCTCTCGGCGCGGCAAGTTTCTTGCTGCAAAGAGTTGGTCGTCGGCACAACGCTCCACCCAGGCCACAGAAAGCTGGTTACAGCGAGTAGGTAAAATGGGAACCAACTGGATCTGCCGTTGCACCGAAGCCGCTCCACAAAGCATGCCGCGTTGGGAAGAACATCTACGATGTCAGAAGCTGTCTGAGAAACCAACTATGCCAAGGAGCCCTCGGCCGTCGGGAGCTGTCAGCATCATGGCATCGACACGCCGGCTGCCCTCCTGGTGACCGGCACCCAGCAGCATGGCTAGGAGTGGCTGGCAGTGAAAGAAGGGCAACGTCCGAGATGACGAATCACGGGGAAGCGAAATGGACTTCGAGTCTGATCGCAGGCCGTAAGGCCCCCCGCACATCGGATTGGATCGGATCGGAATTTTAATTATACTTTTTAGAAATTTACTAATACAAGTACATTATATAATTTCAATTATATTAAAAGTGAATTTTTGCCTTAAGTAAATTATAAGTATAATTTCAATAAAATTTTTTCAGAAATTTACTAATACAAGTAAATTATATTTAAACTATATTTCAAATAAATTTACTTAGCAACAGTAGTAAGCGCGCATGTAGACCCAATAATAACGAAGTATTTAAAAAGATTTATCGTACTTACGCTACACATGAAAATATGTAATACACACACCATATGGCAATATTGAATCATCAAGTATAAAGTGCCCGAACAGAGTTGCGTCAGCACTCCAATCTACCAGAGAGAATTTCCGACCAGACGCACTAGCACAGATCATACACTAAAATAGAAGAAGTAAAGTGAAAATCGGTACCGCAAGAACAGCAGAGATCATACACTAAAATAGAAGAAATAAAATGAAAATCGGTACCGGAAGAAACTTGAATTGCAGCTTGAAACTGAGGCCTTAAGTTAGGGTGGTCGGTGGATGGGGGAATGGTCCGCGTACCGAAACCGAGGTAAAAAGTAAGTAAAACTTAACTTTTAGCTGAGAAAACTTTAACACTATTTCAAGATCATTTATATACACTAAAAACAAGACTGGTCCAAGTAAGCTACCTTGCGGTGACGCAGACGTTGGCGGTGTTGAACCCGGTAGCTGACCAGTGCAGTAGAGCAGCCTTTTACTCTCGAACAGGCCGAGCAGAGCCGTACACTTTTCTCTCACATCACTACCAATTGTTAGCAAGAACGAGAAAAAGCAACCAGTTGCGAACCAACTCTCGATCACGTACATTATGCAAATTCTAGCCTAGCGCGCTCAATTTAAAACATGAATCACAATCAACTGCGCACTTGCGCAGGACATCCTCCGGCGACAAAAGGTTCAAACAGTCTCTTCTAGCTGATGCCTCTACTTGGTAGCCGGACTGGAATGGATAGCACGCGCACGTCGGCCGGCCCGTCTGCGTAGGTTACGAACACGATTCTTGTACTAGATGCTTTACAGCTCTGCAAACCTCAGTACCACTAGCTAACTTGCAAACAGCAGAGCGGGCAACACCATCTAACCCCGTTATGATCTTCTCAATTCTGGCGAGCTTCCAATACGCACGCGGGGTGGGGTGAGCCTCTTTGATCAGCACCACAGAGCCCACCTGAGGTAACAGGGACCAGGCAGATCTGTCAGACTTAGACAGCCTAGCCTGTGCGTTCGCATGCGCCTCTCTCAAATTCTGCAAATACTCAGCACTCCACTGCGCCCAGAAAACATTGCTCAATTTTTTTCCTTCCTTCCAAAAGTTGACGATTTGCTGTTGAGTTTGATTAGCAACAGAGGGGGGCACCCAATCTGGGTCATCACCCTGCCCCTCCCGGGGGGGAAAAGCAGGCAGAGCAAGGTTCGGGTTGACTTGCAACAAATTCGCAGGAGTGAGTACTGTAGAAGGATCGTTCGAAACTACCGCAAGAGGGCGCGAATTTACGATAGCCTCAACTTCACATAACAGAGTTTGAAGCGTGTGGACGGGCAAGATTCTACGTCACAGAAGTGGTCTTAAAACACGTTTGACCGTTTGAACAAGACGTTCATAAAACCCGCCCATCCACGGCGCTAGCGCAGTTATAAAGCACCAACGGATGCGTTTTCTCACAAGAAATTGACCGAAATCAGAATTTTGAAGGTCCTCAGCCGAAAACAGAAATTTGAGTGCACGATCAGCTAGCTTGAATTGAGCCCCGTTGTCGGATACAATAGTTTGAGGTGTGCCACGCCTCGCACAAAATCTGGTAAAGGCAGCTACAAACTCGGCACAGGAAGCATCAAGGACCAATTCCAAGTGAACGGCACGAGAAACAGCACAGGTGAACAAAGCAATCCAAACTTTTTTAGTAAGATCGCCTGTTTTAGCACTGAGAGGACCAAAATAGTCCACGCCAGTGTGAGTGAATGGCATAGACCTCTGAACTCGGAATTCTGGCAGAGGAGGCTGATCTGGCGTTTCGTACGGCTGTCCACGAAATCGGCGGCACAAGAATCGTGTTCGTAACCTACGCAGACGGGCCGGCCGACGTGCGCGTGCTATCCATTCCAGTCCGGCTACCAAGTAGAGGCATCAGCTAGAAGAGACTGTTTGAACCTTTTGTCGCCGGAGGATGTCCTGCGCAAGTGCGCAGTTGATTGTGATTCATGTTTTAAATTGAGCGCGCTAGGCTAGAATTTGCATAATGTACGTGATCGAGAGTTGGTTCGTAACTGGTTGCTTTTTCTCGTTCTTGCTAACAATTGGTAGTGATGTGAGAGAAAAGTGTACGGCTCTGCTCGGCCTGTTTTTCCCCCCCTGATTTGACATCACATTCAGATGAAAATTGATTTCCCACTGAAACTAGCTGTCTGCGATCCGTTAAATACACCTCTATCCATTGTAACATGCCACCAACAACCCCAAACATTCTCAGTTTTTTTAATCAGTTTAGGATGAGATACACTGTCAAAAGCTTTTGCTATATCCAGATAAATTTATATCTATAGTTTGTTTCTTTTCTAAAGCTAAAGTCCAATCATGAAGGCATGTCAAAAGTTGAGTTACAGTAGACCGTTTGGCCAAGAAACCATGTTGAGCATCTGTAATTAATTTATTTGCTTTCAAATGTTCTACCAGTTTTTCACGTATCAAAGATTCCATTACCTTACTACTGGAAGACAAAAGACTAATTGGACGGTAATTTTTTACATTAGATAAACTACCCTTTTTGTGCAACGGAATTATTTTAGACTTTTTCCATTCATTTGGTAACGTACTAAATGCAAAAGAAAAACTGAAGATTCTTTCTAAAGGTTTGGCTACGACACTTGCTAGATTCTTAAGAAAAAACTGTGGAATTTCATCCACACACACCTGCTGACTTTTTGGGCGCAAGTTTAATTAGGTGGTCATAGACAGTTTGCCATTCAAAAGACATCGAGCTCAGTTGAACATTAACCCTGCAGTTAGGTAGCAGAAGACTATGACCATCATCCTCATTAAAAACCGACCCAAAAAATCTATTAAACTCTTCAGCTTTCTCCTTTTCTTTAGATAGAACAGTGTTATTTTCTAGCACTAAGGGAGGAATTTCGGATCTAGTTGTAAGATGAGATTTAACGAACCGCCAGAAGCAAGTATCAGAATGGGAGTCGAGCACTTTGCTTTCCTGAGTATATTCATCATGACGTTTCAAGCGACGTGCTTCACGCGCTGCTTGCAATTTTACGAGGTGTCCAAATGTGCCCCAAAATTTTGCAAATAAATTTTTCGTAAATTTTAAACTACGGCCCTAGGTGGGGTTCCGAATCTTAAGAACCATTTTTCCGTACCAAGCTGGGGTCCGAATTCGGTGGGGGTCCGGGCATCCGAATCCATATCACCACAAAGCGCCTCCCCAGAAACACGGAAACGGTAAGGACCTGCGGTACGCGGCGACTACTAAACTTCGCAACATCGCAACCAGTCGCAACTTCGCAACCAGTCGCACCCGTTCGCTTCTGTCGGGCGCCAAATCTAGAACGTCGATGCGAAGAAAACAAAGGAAACAAGAAAAATTTTTACAATGGCGCCGTATCAAAAATGAAAGAAGTTTCTATTTGCTTACAGTCACAATTGAAAGATTTAGCCGTGTTGCGGTAATTGCGTTTATAATGTATGTTTGATCGGTGGCAGCCTGGTCACAGGTACTGTTGTTTGGGTATGGGATTTTCAGGAATCGGTTCGGTATGGGTAGGTTTTTTTCGGCATACCCAGGAATCGGTTCGGTATGGGTAATTATTCGCAAAAATACCGGTATACCGGTATTTATTCGGTATTTGCAGAAAATGTTTTACAAAGTCAAAACACTGAATTTCCCATTTACAAGGGCAAGGCCATGGATTTAGTCATTTCCAAGGTTAGAGGCTGGAAAATTCATCAAAACCAATGGGATTTACAGCTTTTTTACGAATTTTTTAAAACTATTTTGTGTTTTACTGCAGTGAAAATCGTTTCTATAAACAATTTTAGCCGAGAGAAATGCTTCTATTGTACTGTAGTTTTAAGGTCGGCTAGTGTACAGTCTGGAGATCCAACAAGCAGTCACAAAATGCGGGATTATTTTGTTGATTGTGAATGTACTACATCAAATCAAGTACATAGAGACTTGATTATTAAGGAGCAGTGTAAAGTTGGGCCAAAACTAGACAAACGCTTACAAATACCAAATCAAGTTTGGGACGGGGGGTACGGTCAGAGGGCTAAACATCCTTCAAATTCGATATTTTGGAGGGATATCGTAATAGAACGTGTTTCTGCGTGCCACAAAATGCAAAATTACAAAGAAGACATTGTGATTATATGGAATTTTCGTAAAAATTGCACTAAGCTGGACAAAAAAATACCGATTCCTAAATACCTGGGTATTCCCAAAATAGTCGGTATACCAGGTATGGGTATTTATTAAAATACCTGGAATCGGTAGGTATTCACAAAAATACCCATTTTTCGGTATGGGTTCGGTATACCCAATCAACAGTAGTCACAGGGTTCCCAATCCAACAATTGTTAATTTTTTGTTGAAAAACAGAACGGTTAATTGTTTTTGTTTTTGAGTTTCACTGCCATTTGCCATTTCGGACAGCTCAGTAGGACAACACTCGCTCTTTTCAGAGCCCTTCAATGGGGTAACTCTGGCTACAAACAATCCTCTCCCTTGCTGCCATTAGGTGCACCAAAATTGTATTTTTACCTGAAAACGAAATTTGCAGCCCAAAAATTATCCAATTTCAGTTAATTGTTGCTAGTTTTACCAAAATGTTGGGGTTAAAACACTGCAAGTCTTCCTTCATGTCTTTCTGTAGCATTGAATACATTTTCATTTGTTGTCCATGTCCTTCATCCGCTCCGCCCACCCCATCATACAGTGTCCCCTCTGCTCGAACATCGCTGTTTAGTAACATAATCTGGCATTTCTGATTCTTTTTGCGCAATTTCATCATCAAATTAATCTTCGCGTCTATGTTCTAGAGTTGGCGCCCGGCGGAAGCGAACGGGTGCGACCGGTTGCGAAGTTGCGACGATTATAGGAAAAAAACCCCCCAACAAGATGGCCGCCGTTAAGGTTACTGTAGCGCCGCGCGGTGTGTAGTAAAGTGGCGCGGGAAGTTCAAAAATAGCAAACGCATTTATCAGCACCTGCAATTGCAACGAAAACAGAACATATTTTTGCGCAACTACCGCTATAAATTAGAAGTGTTTAGCAGTTGTATTTGAATCATTGCCAACGAATAATTACTTATAGAATTTAGTTGAATTTATATTCATGTAGAAAAATGTAGGCGCAAAATGTTAGGAATGGCATTAAACGCTATGCTGTTGGTGGCAGAGAATCGTGAAAGCCACGGCATTCATAAGATGCCGAAAAAGAAAATATAACTGTTTTTTCTTTTAGCAAGTAAGTAAGTTTATTTCGCCGAAACACAGAAAAAGAACGAAATACAAATGTTGGGCGCGGCATACACGACCACGTATGGTCTTATGTTGCCGAAGTTAGATCAAACATAGGCAGGCTACTAATTCTTTTTGTAAATAGACTAAGAGAATTTGAATTGACAACTTCACTGGGTAAATTATTCCATAGCCGGATGGTTCTGACTGCGAATGAGAACTTTCTACAGTTGAGGTTTTTCTTTAACACAGTTAGATACAGTTTCTTATCATGACCTCTTGTACGCATGGTTTTAGCCCATTCAAAATAGTCTTCAAAACGCATATCATTCAGTCCGTACACAATTCGGTATACGTACTGTAAGTCAATGATAATACGTCGCGTTTCTAGAGTCTCCAAGTCAAATTTGCGAAGTCGGTCAATATAGAAACCCTGTATTTCATTTTTGTTCAGCCGCAGTGTAAACGACCTCTGGACGCTCTCCAAAACTCTAATATCCTTCCGCTCTGTTACAAAAGACAGTATGTAGGACCCGAATTCGTCTTCGCCTTTACCCAAAGAATGGGAGGGAACGGACTGGATCTGCCCTTGCACTTAAAGCTACAATAGCAACCACACGTGTTCGTACAAACGGAAACGGGGACAGCTACCAGTGAGACCGGCCCAGACTGACACCGAGCATGTGTGCCGGTGTCCGGCTAGTACCGAAGGAATGGCAGGATGTGGGTGCGCGTGATCGACTAGCCGTGTGGTGAGGCCTAACGCTACGGCCACACCAGGACAATCCATCCATCCATCCAATGCGAGTTCTATCTTACTAAACAGGCAGTTCCCAGCACTGGCACGACACCTTGGCATCACTCATCGACAGACAAACGATACGCTGTCAGAACAAAAACTTCGACAATGATTTACGAGTCAGTCTCTGGACCAATCGAGTTTTAGTATTCAGACCCAAAATTGAAACTTTGGCCTAGAGAGCTGTAAGTTGGTACACTAATACATATCGATAGGTTATGTAACCACCGCAAAGGATTTCCCGATTCGACGCTCCACGCTCGAGATACAGCCGTCTGAAAATCGGCTCGCTTAACTATGGGACAAAAATTTCGAACTTGAATTTCTTTCCTGCTAAAACCAGTTGGGACCTAGAATTTGGAGATTTTACGTAACTTTTAGAGTACTTTAAGAATTTTTGGTCGGTTTTCGATTTTGACGAAAAAAAATTTTTTCGACCCCCTTCCCGCCCCCTAGCTCGTCTGGAACCCCCCCTATATGGGTTTTTTTATTTCAGATTATTGTAGCGCCATTTGTTGGCTACAGATCGGTGCCAAGCACGATAGCCCACGGCCCGGGGTTTTGGAGTAAATTGACTTCAAATGGCTGAAAATCGCATTTTTTTCCAGTTTTACTGTGGAACAAAATTTCGAACTTGAATTTCTTTCCTTCTAATTACAGTTGGGACCTAGAATTTGGGGGTTTTACGTAACTTTTAGAGTACTTTAAGAATTTTGGGTCGGTTTTCGATTTTGAGGAAAAAAATTTTTTTCGACCCCCTTCCCGCCCCCCTAGCTCGTCTGGAACCCCCCCATATGTGGGTTTTTTTATTTCAGATTATTGTAGCGCCATTTGTTAGCTACAGATTGGTGCCAAGCACGATAGCCCGCGACCCGGGGTTTTGGAGTAAATTGACTTCAAATGGCTGAAAATCAGATTTTTTCCAGTTTTACTATGGGACAAAATTTGCGATTTTCAGCCATTTGGAGTCAATTTACTCCAAAACCCCGGGCCGTGGGCTATCATGCTTGGCACCAATCTGTAGCTAACAAATGGCGCTACAATAATCTGAAATAAAATTACCCACATAGGGGGGGCTCCAGACGAGCTAGGGGGGCGGGAAGGGGGTCGAAAAAATATTTTTTCGTCATAATCGAAAACCGACCAAAATTCTTAAAGTACTCTAAAAGTTACGTAGAATCCCCAAATTCTAGGTCCCAACTGTTTTTAGCAGGAAAGAAATTCAAGTTCGAAATTTTGACCAATAGTAAAACTGGAAAAAAATGCGATTTTCAGCCATTTGGAGTCAATTTACTCCAAAACCCCGGGCCGTGGGCTATCATGCTTGGCACCAATCTGTAGCTAACAAATGGCGCTACAGTAATCTGGAATAAAAAAAACCACATACGGGGGTTCCAGACGAGCTAGGGGGCGGGAAGGGGGTCGAAAAAAATTTTTTTCGTCAAAATCGAAAACCGACCAAAAATTCTTAAAGTACTCTTAAAATTACGTAAAATCCCCAAATTCTAGGTCCCAACTGTTTTTAGCAGGAAAGAAATTCAAGTTCGAAATTTTGTCCCATAGTAAAACTGGAAAAAAAATGCGATTTCAGCCATTTGAAGTCAATTTACTCCAAAACCCCGGGTCGCGGGCTATCGTGCTTGGCACCGATCTGTAGCCAACAAATGGCGCTACAATAATCTGAAATAAAAAAACCCATATAGGGGGGGTTCCAGACGAGCTAGGGGGGCGGGAAGGGGGTCGAAAAAATTTTTTTTCGTCAAAATCGAAAACCGACCAAAAATTCTTAAAGTACTCTAAAAGTTACGTAAAATCCCCAAATTCTAGGTCCCAACTGTTTTTAGAAGGAAAGAAATTCAAGTTCGAAATTTTTGCCCCATAGTTAAGCGAGCCGATTTTCTGACGGCTGTATCTCGAGCGTGGAGCGTCGAATCGGGAAATCCTTTGCGGTGGTTACATAACCCATCGATATGTATTAGTGTACCAACTTACAGCTCTCTAGGCCAAAGTTTCAATTTTGGGTCTGAATAAGACAAAGGGCCAAAACTCGATCAGTTCAGAGACTGACTCTTACTTCTTTTACTACGTTGTTGTACGTACGGCCTACGTACTTATTTTACCAAAGAAAAAGTATGGTGCACGCAGACAGAGACAAATCTTCTAACCACTGGTAACAACTGCGTAATCAAGATCTCAAGTGCAGTTTCGCAGAGACTTCCACGAGAGAACCGTGAGAGTTTCGTCTGAACGAAGGCTTTTTCAATTTAACTTGAGAGGCTGGAAGCGCTTCATCTTCAGTTCAGTTCGGCAACCAACCAATCCGGAGACTAAACCGAGAATAAATATAATTGATCACGTTTTCAGTCAACTCATGGGTAGCGAAGCGATCGACCGGAACCAAAATTCCGACTGGAACCGGACCGGAATTACCCCAGTTCCGGGCGGAACCGGAACTTTTCAACAAAGGCTACAAATTCGAAATTCTAGCTGAAAACTGCAGAAAACAGTTGCGTTATTGCATGGAATTTAGGAGGTTTGCTTCCAAAAAGAGCGGAAAGTCAAAAAGTTCCAGTTCCGGCACCCTTCAGCACCGGAACCGGAATTCCGGTCGATCGCTAATCATGGGTAGTGTTTAATAATTGCAGCCAGGGATCGATATTATATGGTACCAGTACAGAGCGAGCTTGCAGGTAAGCATAAACGGGCTGAACGAGTGAGCTGACCCAAATTGAGCCGAGCCGTGATTTTTTAGGCTCGTGAACACCTCTAGTAACTTGCATTTTTTTATTCTGAGCAACTTTTAACCTAACTTGATCCTAACAATGGAATGATGAACAACAAGTCGTAATTTTATTCACTCAGATGAACACAAAATTGTTTAGAGTGTAACGGGTTAAGACGGTTAAATCAAAATGTCGTACCTTACATATTTACTCATCGCTGCCTGCCAGCATCTGTTCTCCGTCATCGTAGACAGTGGAAACAACTGTGTCAATTGTCTGTGGAGATGGCAGTTAGGGCCGGCAATGGCGTCAACTCTGAATTAGCCGTCGCAAGGCAAGTTCTCTGTCACAATCGCCGAGCTCTTGAAGCAGCCGCTATGTCCGGTTCAGTCAACATTCTGCTACTGCTTTCGCGCTTTAGGACGCTGCCGTTGCAGAGGTGCCTAAAGACACTGCATCTGCGTACACTAAGTTAAAGCGAGAAAAACAATATACACCTAAGACAACCATCACTCAGTGCACCCGGTATGGACCGATCGTCGCACGCACATCCTACAGCCAATAACCCATTACGGCAACAAACCGAACTACCTTTTTGGCCCGTGCCACCCCGGTATCATACATGTAACAGGGGGTCTGCCCCCACCCGACTTAGGCAGACCCCCCGGATTGGACCCCTTGAGACGATGTTTCCGACCCCCCTCCGATTTTTCTGGCAAGTAATTTTTTGAGCACATTTTTGCGAATTTTTTCAATTTCAAACACAAGAATTGCCAAAATCGCCTGCAAAACAGCACTTTTTAGCTCTATTTCAGCCAAATTGACGATTTTTTAGCCAAAAAATTGCGACTTTTTCGATTTTTAAGCGTTTTTTAGTGCCCAACCTCTCTCCAAAAATTTGGGCTCAGACCCCTCGGCCGGCGCCAGACTTCCCTCCCCCTTCGGCGGATGACCTGGTACATGTATGCATACATGGGCCGGAAAAATCCGGAGGGGAGTATGGAGACCTCGGGGGGGGGGGGTCCCCGAAAAAAGGCAAAAAACGCCTATTTTGCCTTAAATAAGCCTTAAATGTTCTCCCTCAGGGAGGGGGGTGGGGGGAGGGGGGTATGGCCGGCCGAGGGGGGTATTGGCAGGTGAGGGGGAGGGGTATACCCCACACCCACCGGCCCATGTATGCATGTATGGCCGGTATAGTCAAAGAATTGTCGTCGTTTGTGTTATCCATCCAGGCTGGCTTCTTTGAATAAACTTAGCACTTCGTTCTCCGGCCGCGGACATCAGCGCGTAAATATTCTGCATGAACCCGTTGGGCGTTGCGGTAAACAGAGGAGGCCAATTCGCCCTACCGGCCGACTATCCGACTTTTTAGTCTTAGGCTCAGGAACAACGTTCTAAAGAAATCTCCACCATGCGTCCGATTCTTACAGGATATACATGCGCAAATACCGCGGACTGAGGTCTACTGTTGGCAAAATAAGCGCTATTCGTGGTACTACGTAACGGTCGGTCGCTGCTTAATAAACAAACACACACACTAGTCCTAACATAAAGATCTTCCTATTAACGATGTCATCCCTTCTCACGAACTGACGAGCGAGACACTGAAGCCTATAAGTCATTTTAAACATTAAAAAGATGAAGGTGCTAACTAACCTGAAACTTGTTACGCCAAACACGATTTTGTCCGCCTTCCTCATCCAAGGCAGGTGCAAGTGAGTTTACTTCAGCTAAAACGTCTTGCTGGAGCCGTTCTATCAGCTAGGTAAGCCATCCGTTCGAATATTCTTGTTACTATTCCGCCATACGCTTCGACGACGCAAAACAACCCGGTTTTCTGATCAACATCTAATATTTGGGTGAGCACTTTCAGTATTCTACCAGCTTCTCCGCACCATAAAAACAATGCGATTTTGGCAAAACAAACTTCACGTTCACACCAGCCAAAAATTGAAATCGACTACAGTAATCCCTCTAGCCCCGCCCCCGACTGGGGGGTTTTCTTCCTACTGCCGTTGCGACTAGAGTGCGAACTGGTATTGGGTATTGGGTATTGGGTATTGGGTGTATTGGGGTGTTTTCCAGGTATTGGGTATTGGGTATTGGGTATTGGGGTTTTTACCCCCCAATACCCAATACTAAATTGGACAATTAAAAATAGAGAAAAATCGATGCTAACCTGAAAAAAAATCGAAAAAGTTGATCGATGATTCGGTTTAGTAGCTGTTTTCGCGTTAAGGAGCCGTCCATAAACGACGTCGTTCAAAATCCCGATTTTTCGTAGCCCCCTCCCCTTAAGACGACGTCGTTTTAGGTTTACCCCTTCCCGATAAAAGTGCAGTACATACAGAACGGTCATGTTTTCTTGTCAGCAGACTGCGCAATCAATAGAATAAATCCCTACAACCACTCTGGGAAGCTTTTCCGCACTGTAGAAACCTTTGACAGAATGTACTTAAATTGAAAATAATACAATCAAAGTTCCCCATTATTCCGAAAAAAGCGACGTCGTTCTTTGCTAAGCCCCTCCCCTCCTAGTGTGGCGTATATCGTCGCATTTCAGCCGACCCCCTCCCCCTCTAGAATGTCATCGTTTATGGACGCCTAGTCAGCTAAACGTTAGTAGAATTTCCTAAAGTGTACGCTTTTCTAAGCGCTACGCCAGTAATTAATTTCTCTGTTCTTATCTAAAATAAAAATCATAATGTACTAGCACCGTACCCATGGCGGTGGTGCTCACAATTTCCGGCCGAGTTAGGAAAAAAATCGCCGGAAGCAAGAAACACCACTGAATTACGAAATATTAAGTACCAAAACTGTTAATTTCTGCTAATTTTACGCCTAAAACGGCTTCTAAATGTTTTCCGAAAGGCTAATTTTTCAAAATTTTCTCGCCCTGCTTGGGCAGCGGCCCAACCAGCCTCTTAAAAATTTTAATTTCAGTGCCAAAAATCTTGTGTACACAACTAGAATGTACCTGTCCACTGAAATGAAATTTTTGGCCCAGCTATGCAAGTATTGGGTATTGGGTATTGGGTATTGGGGTATTGGGGGTCTCAGGTATTGGTATTGGGTATTGGGTATTGGGGTATTGGGTTTTTTTGGTATTGTTCGCACTCTAGTTGCGACTGGTTGCGATGTTGCGAAGTTTAGTAGTCGCCGCGGTACGCTGTGGTACACAGTAGTGCGCTGCGCTGCGCAGTGTTGTTTGTACCAAATTTAATGGGAGGAGGCCCATTCCCCCCACTCGGCGCCGCCGCAGCCGGATTACGGTATGCGATATCTGCTCTATGTTTGGTGTGAAAATATATTTTTCTTCCCCTCCGCCGAGATTTTTGAGAGGTCAGTAATGATTTTATATTTGGAAAATGCGTCTCTAGGAGTTCTTTTATGTTTCTAAAACAGGTCCTCCGGAGCGTGCCTATACTGATGCGTCCCTCTAGGAGTATTTTTATGTTTTTAAAACAGGCCCTCCGGAACGTTCCTATACCGATGCGTCCCCTAGGGGTATTTTTATGTTTTTAAAACAGGCCCTCCGGAGCGTTCCTATGCCGATGCGTCCCCTAGGGGGGATTTTTATGTTTTTAAAACAGGCCCTCCGGAGCGTTCCTATGCTGATGCGTCCCCTAGGGGGGATTTTTATGGTTTTAAAACAGGCCCTCCGGAGCGTTCCTATACTGATGCGTCCCCTAGGGGTATTTTTATGTTTTTAAAACAGGCCATCCGGAGCGTTCCTATACCGATGCGTCCCCTAGGGGTATTTTTATGTTTTTAAAACAGGCCCTCTGGAGCGTTCCTATACCGATGCGTCCCCTAGGGGTACTTTTATATTTGGAGAATTGTCAGCCCAGACCCAACCCAGGCCTCCAAAAGTCGGTGACGGTAAATAGGTAAAGGGGAACCGAACTGGAGCTGCCGTAGCACCTGATGACAGCAAAGGGGAGGGATGTTTGCACTTGCAGGCAGGTATTCCGAAAATAATTGACATACCGGTATCGGTATTAATAAAAATTGCAACTGCTTTGAGATTTAAGCTGTTATGTTTTAGTGCTTTTGCTACCACTTCTCTGAGAAGGCGTTTAAACTTCGCGCGCTTTGTGTTGTTTCACATGCAGCAATATTACAGTAACCCGCCGCGGCAGCGCCGGGTGGGGGGGAATGGGCCGGGAATCAAATTTAATGACCGTGTTATTAGAGTTCATTGGTTTCTTACCTTTTGCCATGTAGAGAGCCTTTTTATATACACATCTATCATCTTTCTTGTTCGTTTACCCCTTTGCCGTGACCGTGACCTCGCATTCTGTTTGTGCTATTACGACCTCCTTGCTTACTATTATCTATTGCATTATTTAGGCTGTTTCATTTGTAGGGGAGGAGAGAAGGCTAATAAATTGGAAAGATGTTCGGTTTGGTAGTACAATTATTGTCATATCTGGGCACTAAGATTAGTGGTAAAGAGTCAAATGAGAGACTGCAAGCGGAACCAGTGCCATCTGCGGACAAGACTCCACGGAAAGCAAAAGCACATTTGACCGTAAGTTAGCTGAAGAATTGTCGAATCAGGTGTAGCTGGGCGGAATCAGGAACCGATCCCAAATACAAATTAATGTTTTTAATAACCATATCATACATGTAGCTGGGTTTTCGGCTGGGGGGAATTTTTCTGATTCAAAATAGGGTTTCAGGGCTATGCCCAAAGGGGGTTTCAGCGACCTTTTTTTGGGCTCAAAACAGGGTTTTGAGGACTAAAAATGGGGTAAAAATCCTGTCTGAAGTGCAAAAATTCCGTTTAGAACCCTATTTTTCCTGTAAAACGTGGAAAAACCTTATTTTTAATTTAAAATGTGCAAAAAAAGCTAATTTTGCTTTAAAACGCGCAAAAAACCCATTTTATTCGACATAATACAGTTAAAATGCATTTCTGGAACCTTCTTTAGAGATTTTTAAACCCAAATTAACCCAAATTAGGGTTTCAGTAACCCTATTTAGGGTTTTAGGAACCCAAATTAGGGTTCCGGAACCCTATTTAGGGTTTCAGTGACCGAAATTAGGGTTTCAGTAACCCAAATTAGGGTTCCGGAACCCTATTTAGGGTTTCAGTAATCCAAATTAGGGTTCCGGAACCCTATTTAGGGTTTCAGTAACCCAAAACAGGGTTTCGGAACCCTATTTAAGGTTTTTGAAACCCAAACTAGGGCTCCGGAATCCAAGTTGGGTTTCTGAAACCCTAATCAGGGCTTCTGGAACCCTGTTTGCAGGTTTAAAACCCAAAATAGGGTTTCAAAAAATTCCCCCCCCCCCAGAATCCGGCTGGGGGGAATTTTCTCCGAAAATCGGGCCTGGGGGGAAATACCCCCGATTCCCCCCCAACTACATGTATGAACCATATCATAATTAATTATAAATTGACAGGTTTTATCGATAAATATCGATTATTTTTCGGCAAAATTCCAAAGTTAATCGTCCAAATATGGGCCATGTTGTATTATCATTTGAAAGTCCTTCGCCTGACGAGTATAATCAATAATGATCACTACATCAGCGTAGGGCACGCACGAAGGGCCTGTTTTGCCAAACAAATATGAAAGTACCTCTAGAGACGCATCAGTATAGGGCAAGGCTCCGGAGGGCCGGTTTTCCAAATATTAAAATACCCCCAGGGCATACATGTAACAGGGGGTCTGGGGGGGTCTGCCCCCCACCCGAAATAGGCCAGACCCCCCGGCTGGGGACCCCCCCCCCCCCCCCCGAGACGATTTCACCGACCCCCCCCCCTCCGATTTTTCTGGCAAGTAAATTTTCGAGCAAATTTTTGCAATTTTTTACAATTTCACACACAAAAATTGCCAAAATCGCCTGCAAAACAGCAGTTTTTAGCTGTATTTCAGCCCAAATTAGCGATTTTTGGCAATTTTTAGCCAAAAAATTGCGATTTTTTCGATTTTTGAGCGTTTTTTAGTGCCCACCCCCGTCCCCCAACATCTTGCCACCGACCCCCCCCCCAGCCGGCGCCAGACCCCCCCCCAACCCCCCCTCCCCCCATCGGCGGATGACCTGTTACATGTATGCCCCAGGGGACGCATCAGTATAGGGCACGCTCTGGAGTCGTATAGTCATAAAGAAGTAAAATAATTAATATTTGATCCATTTCTGATTTCCTGGTTTCCCCCAGCATTACTAATTACTCTGATTTGTATATTCTACTAAAGTCAAATTACTACGTCTATCTGTATGCAAGCTCGAATTGCCAGTAAGCACTAAAACGCACCAGAAGTTTACCTGTTTAGCTAGGAGGTCGTGCGGGACCTGGAAAGTCAGGGAATTTGGTGGCTGGTCAGGGAAAAATTTGATAGCAATGGAAACATCTCGCGGCCAAGTAATCCTCTCAGAACTTAACACATCACTGAACAATCGGGCCGTTTACCTTTTAGTAGGGTTCCGACGATATATCGATATCGAAAAGTCGATATATCGACCCTTTTTCAAATATCGATATCGATATCGCGATATTTCGCATCGATATTTTCGATATTTTTGTGTGCGGAAAAGTAGGAAAAAACAAAACTAACACAGAATTTATTTCTCTGGAACACCAAAAAAACAGTTTTTCCTGGACAACTAAAAATCGATGGTATAGTCAAAACCTAACAGTGCCATGATAGTTCTCAGAAACATCAATTTCTCGGCATTCTCAGCTTTTAGACAGCAATGCTTAGGTTCTTAAACGGCTGCCTGCAGCAACACAGAAGAGCTGCTCACTCCGCAGGCTTGAAGCAGGAGGGCAGAAACAGACATGGGGTAGTATTTTGGCTGAGGGGTGTCAAATTTTCAAATCCTGAGGGCATACCGCCGGGCTGATGTATGGGTGAAAGGAAAAAAGTCGGATTTTTACTAAAGTCAAGCTTTTTTGGCTTATATATCATTAAAATAAGTTAAAATACGCTATTCTGTCTGAGCTCATTTATGCCTAATGAGGGTGGGGCATCGGCCTGAGAAGTCAACCACTTCATTGAAGGGCTTCAGAAGGGCCACTTTCTTTTCTGCGATCCTCTACAAAATTGATATAAGATCGCTGATTGCATCAGGGCTTGACTGATAAGCAGTGAGAGCAATTTGCTCTTTTAAATTTTCACATTTTCTTGCATAACTATTAATATCGATATCGATCGATATTGAGCTGAAAATATCGATATCGATATCGAATATCGACAAGATTTGATATCGTCGGAACACTACTTTTTAGTACCATTTAAACCATAAATTTGCCCTCCCTGCGTTTTACAAGTCAATATTTCAAAATTTTCTCAACTGCTTGGAGTTTCCTCACCCTGATTAGACAGGAAATTTTGACTTTGATCAGGAAAAAGTGAGGGTAGGTCAGGGAATTTTGCTGTGCAGAAGCCGCAGGAACCCTAAAGGAGTATGCCTTGCCTTTACAGATATCAGGAGTCACAATGAATGTAGAAGCAAAGTCTTTCTTAATTGGGTACCAATTTTAGCTGGAGTCCGTGATGGCAGAGTTTCACTTGAGTAATGAAACGCTGAAGCGGTTTATGCGTCAGATGGATAAGGAGATGGACGCCGGCTTAGTCGGTGGTCTCAGTGCCTCCACGCTTGCCATGCTGCCTAGTTTTGTGCCTTATCTGCCTGATGGATCAGGTAACCCGGCCACTCTACGTTCTTTTACATGCGTGGATCACCCTCGCTCAACTTACCTCAGACCCCTACCCACCCCATCCATCTGGACCTTTAGTTGTAAAAAATCTTTGAAGTTGTTTTTTTGCTTTTTCTTAAAAATTTTTCTTTGCATGAAATTTAGCATCTAGGCGATTTAGGATTCATCAGACGCAACATTAAATACAAAAGGTGATACTTTGGTTCAAACATAGTGTTGCAGCCTGAGAATCAATACTCTTAGTGCAGACCTGCAACATTGCTCACAGACAGGAATTCCTACCATACCAGAATTCTATTAGTACTAAAATAAAAAAAATTGATTTTAAAGTCTGTTCAGAAAATAAGCGACTAGTCAGTTTTTTGCGATTGAGGTTTTATGGAGGCGTTGGAGCGACTAGGACCTCATAATCAAAGTTGAGAAAAGGTCGAGCTCCGTTCTGCCGCTGACCCTAATCTGCGCTACGTGGGATACGATCACTTGGCCAAAATCATTTCGCCGAAAATCAGTTGGCCGAATACGTTTCGCCGAATGTTCAGTTGGCCGAAAATCAGTTCGCCGACTGTACGATTCGCCGAATGTTCAGTTCGCCAAATCAAAAAATAATGTTCAGATAGGTTTAATGGTTGCCTATGCGATTAATGTGATTCGTTCAATTGGCGCAGCCATTTTATTTCATACACACACATAATGATAGCAATACAACTATAAGATAGATACAGGGCATGACAACATCCAAAAAATAACAAACAGTAGGGACCAACCTTTTGAGGAACAATCATAGAAATACACACCCGGAAATAGCATACAAAAGCATACATATCACTGAGACAAGTACAGAGTCAGTAAGACAAGTTGTGTGCGATGCCTCTAAGGTACCTTATGATGTTATCAACTTACATTCGCCTGGTTGCTGTTCATATTGAGTGTATTCGCCAGGGATGACCAGATCCGCCAGGCGGGCAGGGTTAATCGGTGCAGCTTCCTTCACTTTACGAACTCTTCGAACTTGCTGTTTGCACGCTCCGAACGAGGGCATCTGACCAGCCGCTGCCATGCTCACTGCGCCGTGTACTCGTGCGATGACAGCAGTCGTAGCTTCACGCGTTCCTGTAGCTAGTTCCTTCATTTCCATGAGTGCTTGCGCTACCTCCACCTTGGCACGATCAGGCGCATGATTGTGCTCATTAGATACGCGACCGACCTAAACGTTCAGTTTGGTACAAGAGGGTAGGTGTAGCGCCGCCTGGGGTTGCAAACTGACCTGTCCATTTCGAGAAATTAGTCGCCCTTTACAGCCCTCGCTTCACCGTCGGCATCTCCAGTAGACAGTTAAACCGTCATCGCTTTTCTTGTCCACAACGTAAACATGGCCCTCATGGCAGAAGGTGCTACACCCGCGCCTGGTTTTTATCAACGCATCAGCCATAGTTACGGCACACAACGTCTGACTGTTACAAGCAGAGTGACCTGGTCGGCCAGGCCATTTGCTAGGGAGAGGCAGTTATTTCCGAAGCAGGACTATTAGGCGATGCCGATTAGGCGATTTAGTGGTACTATTAGGCGACGGTACTATTAGGCGACAGAAATAATTTTTTTCTATAAATCGTACGGCAACATACGTTACCACTAAAACATAGCACAACAATGCAAACAGCACAACAGCAATTAAAACAAAGTATAACAAAATAGCAAAGCAATTTCAAGGACTCATTTAAAAAATAAGTGCAACACCAAGGATGGATAAATTCCATCTCACTGAGCACTCATTAGTAGAGAAGAAAACATTTCTGCACATGTCGCCATACATGAGCTGGGGGGTTGCCCCCACCGCTCAAATTTTCGGATTTTGACTACCCCTAACCCAAACCCATTTTTCCGGCCCATGTATGCATGTCGCAGAACATTTATAAAGCGCTAGATGGATGGACGCGCCGCATCAAATTCTCGCTGCGAAACTCTGTGAGCTGCTTCCGCAAAGTTATTGGTGCGTCGTGCATCGTCTGCATCCAGCGCGTTAATGAACAGAGCAACCCAAAAAATATGTGGCCGACCCGATGGCCGCTCGCCTGCTCGACGCAAGCTGGGGAATAGGGGCAAATGCCAGGATCTCAGTTAGAAACAGTCAGGGCAGGTGGCTTGTTTAGCTATAAGTTAACGAGTTATAAGATTAACGAGACATGATTTTAGTGCCACTTAGCCATGCATAGTTAAAACAGCGCATTTAGCCTTACAGCTGAACATGGCCCCTTGACCCTTGACTGATTCGGAAGGCCCGCCTAATTGGTACTACTGTATTATCTATTAATGTTTTTTGTCGCCTAATAGTACCATCGCCTAATCGGCGTCGCCTAATCGGCATCGCCTAATCGGCATCGCCTAATAGTAGCGTACCGCAGTTATTTCAAGCAGGTTTGGCCGACCTTCTCACTCTCTCTGATGTTCTGTTAAGTCTGAGGGCCATAGATTACCTACCTGAACATATTATTTTTTAATTCGGCGAACTGAACATTCGGCGAAACGTATTCGGCCAACTGATTTTCGACGAAATGATTTCGGCCAAGTGAACCCAACCCGCGCTACGTTTACTCTG
The DNA here is from genome assembly GCA_030248155.1 of Sabatieria punctata. Taxonomy (NCBI): domain Eukaryota; kingdom Metazoa; phylum Nematoda; class Chromadorea; order Araeolaimida; family Comesomatidae; genus Sabatieria; species Sabatieria punctata. The sequence continues at coordinate 21,435 of JASANB010000355.1, forward strand.
AGTCTGCACTGCACACTTATTTGCGCTATGGAAAAAATGAACTTTTCCCCGATTGCGATGAAAATGAGATGACTGCAGAATTTTTAAGGGTTGGAGTTGAACCTAAAACGTCATAAAAGCATGAATGGACTCCCAAAAGGCTCTAGAATCGAATTCTGCAGCAGTCATCTCATTTTCATCTCAATTGGGTAAAAAGTTATTTTTTCTATCGCGCAAATTAGTGTTCAGTGTAAACGTAGCCTTCAAAAAAGTTTTTCTTTAAAAATAGGTGTTTTAAACATTTTTTACCTTAACAACTGTGATTTTGAACGGTTGTTCTAGAGAGAGGCCGTTTTCTGGCCATGGATCTGGGCGGCACCAACCTGCGGGTGATGGTGATGGAGGTTGGTGCTGAAGGCGAGTCGCGTAGTGAACAGAGAAACTACCGCACCCCCAGCTGGGCCATGACTGGGACTGCCGCACAGGTTCTACCAACTTTTCTTCTTTACTGCAGTTCTAAATAGGACTTTTAGCTATTCGATTTTATAGCGGACAGTCTGGCCGACTTTTTGGAGGAGAAGAATCTAAAAACTGCTGGCTTGCCTTTGGGATTTACCTTCTCCTACCCCTGCGACCAGACTTCCCTGGGGTGAGTTAAACGGAAGTGAACGAGTGAGCAATCAGAATTACTTGTAATTTAACAAATACCAATTTTAATGAATTGGTAGCGATCAGGGAGGGATCGCACGATGGACTGTTCCAGTATGTGATGGGCGCCACTTCGTCAAGCGCTTATAACTTTTGAAGAAAAGGTGTACGGAAATGGGCCTCCCACTGTTTGGCATGGCTTGTGACGAGCTTTCCAAATCCCTAGCCCACGGCTTTCTAGGCAATTTGTAATTTTTTGGCGCAAAATTTTTCTGACTATTAAATTTCACTGTTGCATCGCCTGACAAAAGTGTGCACTATTCTGGCGCCCTTTAAGCTAGAGACCCAACCGTAGTGCATTAGTTGCACAATCTCACGGCAATCCAGCAGTGCCAAGCTTGTTCTACTGTTAGGTGATGCAACAGTGAAATGTTTGAAAGTCAAAAATCTTTGAAGTACGCGCCAAACAATTGCCCTAGAAAGTCAATGTCTACGGCTTAGGAAAGCTCGTCACAAACCAGACCGAACGGTGGGAGGCCCATTTCCGTACACTTTTTCTTCAAAAGTTATAAGCGTCTGGCGAACTGGTGCCCACCATACAGGAACAGTCTGTCCCATGCTAAGTGTTCTACGTTTGATTGTTAGTGGCGCTAGACATCGGCTAGCATTTCGGCTGATGGGGGCTGTAAAATTTTAAATCGTGAGGGGGGCCTGAGAGGATAGTATGCTAAAAGTCTCATTTTTGGCTAAAATCAAGGTTTTTTGGCTTGTTTTTCGTTAAAATAAGTTAACTAACCTGAGCTCATTTACAATCTAATCTAGGCATACTTTTATTATGACTTCCTTTATGAAGTTCTTCCAAAAATTTCCTGAATTTGTTTATGTGCTAGAGCCAGACATGGGCTAGCATTTCGTCTGATGGGGGGGTAGAATTTTCAATTCCTGAGGGGGTAGGAGCGCCTGATGGGGGGCTGAGGGGGTGGTAAGCCAAAAAGTCCGATTTTTGGCGAAAATCAGGGTTTTTTGGCTTATTTTTTATTAAAATAAGTTAAAATTAGCTATTCTGAGCTCATTTACGCCTATGCTAGGCATATTTTTATCAAAAATTTCTATACAAAATTCTTCCCAAAAATTCCTGATGGGGGGATGCGGCCGGCTGATGGGGGGTAGATCGGAGCTTGATGGGGGCCAACCCCCCCTCAGCCCCCCTTTGCCCATGTCTGGCTAGAGCAGAATTCTGATTTCAAGTGTTGTAAACTCTGATACCTGTGCCATAATAATACGGACACTCTCTTTGACTAGAAACTAGAAGAACTGTGTACAATTCTCTTCAGACAGAGGGAGGATAAAGTTGGAAAACTGAATAGTAATTAGGATAACCGTTAAATTTACTTTTCGAACTTTATAGAGTTTTCTCATGTACCTCGTTTGGCTTATTTTGAATTTTAATATTTTCCCTTGACTCAGCGTATAGCAGTGTTGGCAAAGGAGTAGTAAACTATGGGTTGCCGTTGCATATTAGGTGTTCCACTGTAATACTGTTTTGAGATGTTCTAAACTGCTCCGATGGACCAAAGGTTTCACGGCTTCGGGCGTGATCGACCGAGATGTTGTCTGTCTGCTGGAGGAAGCTATCCAGAGACGAAAGGTGAGACTCCTTTTCCAAGACGTCTTCTTTGTTGAGTGAAAAGAAATAGAACTGTTAAGAGCGAAGCAGGACTATTAGGCGACAGGAATAATTTTTTTCTATAAGTCCGTACGGCAACATAGTTAGCACTAAAACATAGCACAACAATGCAAACAGCACAACAGCAATTAAAACAAAGCATAACAACATAATCGGCGTCGCCTAATAGTACCGTACCGGTTAAGAGAGCAAGTGTCTTTTCAGGACATCGATGTAAGGGTGGTGGCAATTCTGAACGACACAGTCGGCACCCAGGTGGCTACAGCCTTTGAGTATGGCACTTGCGACTTGGGAGTCATTATTGGTGCGTTAACTGCCTCTCTCACACATGGGCAACGGGTGCCTCGGGCGTTACCCCTCCAGATCTCTATCCACCCACACGAAAATGGCCGCGATCTCTTTCAGGTCGGTTGACCCACCTCCAAATTTCCGGATTTTGACCACCAGACCAATTTGTCCGTCCAATTTATAGCTTCACAGTTGCAAGACCTCTGTTACATGCGGTCAGTACTTAACATGCCTGATTGGCTGTATTTAGCCACTGGAACAAACGCTTCTTACATGGAACAGGTTTCCAAGATCGGAAAGCTGAACGCTGCCGACTACCCTTACGACCAGGTCAGGTCAGACAGCTAGTTAGAAACATACATATGACTAGGGCCCGACCGGATACAAATTTCTACCGGATCCGGATATGTCGGATATCATTGATCAACTTAAAATTTTTTTAGAATGCAATGAACCACTTATATACGTTTCTTTGTTCTAACAGTTGATTTAAAACAACATCTAATAATTGTAGTTCAAACTATGGTTGGATAATATCGGGTTTTTGCGATGCATGTGATATTGCATAGATCATGCATGCAAAAATGAGATATGTACATATTTTTTGCATATTTGCATATTTTATCACCGCGGCTAGAAATTGATAACTGGACGCTTTCCAAGCATTTTCGAGTTTGGTCGGAATGTCTATGCAATCTTTAGCATTTATTAGGCATACCTATTTTACAGATACAGACCTCATCTGAAAAAAAACAGAAGGGGAAACACAGTTTGGCATGAAAGTTCAGCTCATTTCGTAATTTTTAGATAAAAATGGTTGACATCACAGACTTTTGGCTAAATTATTGTTTGCATGTTCAAATTTGTTCTCTCTAATGAAGTATACTTAGCCGACCTTTTGGTAGACCTGTCCTAGTTTTACAAACTAAAAAATTATGAATTTGAAAAATCTCAGTTCAGATTTCCATTCTTTGCGAGTTGAGTTTAGAGTCTCAAGCCATTCATCTCCATTCTGCAACTGAAAAGAGACGCTTTGATCTCTGTAAAGTACAGATTTACAGTATTGTATAAACTTGCCTCCAATAATAGTTCTTTTTTATTTTAGATTTTTTATTTTTAATTAAATGAAAAATTAACAAAAACAAGGCGACTATCCTAAACATAGAAATCCAGTCTGCTTGGCTGTTTTGTGATGTTCATTGTATCAGATTAGTATTATTATATTTGTTGAGTTTGTTTTGGCCAAGTCCTAGCCTGCTCGCCTTCTGTAGCTTAGAGTTATCCCCTTCCGAAATGAACTGACCCGAATTTTCAGATGCCAATTTTTAACGTAAATATTTCAAGAACCCTTCATCAGATCTTTGCCAAACTTTGCAAGTTAACCAATCTTTATATGGACTTAAGAACCTGAAGTGCTCAGCTTTCTCACAAAACCGGTTAAAATCTGGCGGATTTTTACTTTCAGTCAAGGTGAAAAATTAGCATTGTCAAAAATGAGGGTGTCATCCTTTGCACAGAAATCAGGGTTATACGAACTACTGGGGTCATGGATTACAATCGCCTCAAGAAATTTCTAACAAGCATTCGGTCGAATGCAATATTTATGTTTAAAATACGTAAAAAATCACGTTTTCTCATCTGTGACTGATATCCGGTATATCCGGCAGGTAATATCCGGATCCGGTACCGGATCCGGATATGGCCATATCCGGCCCTATCCGGATCCGGATATCCGGTCGGGCCCTACATATGACAGGGGGTCTGCCCCCCCCCCCCCCCGAGACCATTTTTCCGACCTCCTCCGATTTTTTCTGGCACGTAATTTTTTGAGCAAATTTTTCCGTTTTTTTGCAATTTCAGACACAAAAATTGCCAAAACAGCACTTTTTAGCTGTATGCAGAAACGATCTGCAAGAAGTAAAAGGAACCATTTTTAGATGGACACATCAATTTCCCATTATTGGACAAGTAAAAGAACAGTTTTTCATATACGATGATGCACCATTTCCTTACAATTTGCAAGCTATTTTTTGCAATTTTACGCAAACTCGGTATGCTAGGTAAATTGGATATTTTTTCCAACCGAGCCTCGATTACGTAACCGAGTTTTCGAACTACCGAGTTATTCCTGTTTTTCGAGTTGATCCGAGGCTCGTACCAAATAGTCAGCTGGTTGTTTAGATGATCATTGACACAGAGTGGGGTGGCTTTGGAGACGGCTACAAATCTGAGTACATAATGACGCAGTACGACAAAACGGTCGACCAGAATTGCTCTGTCCATCCCGGAAACTACATGTCCGTTGTTAACATTAACTCCGTTAACAACTGTAATTATTGGTCTAGTCTAGGTTTGATAATCTGGTGGCAGGCATGTACATGGGCGAAGTTGTGCGTCTGGTGCTGCTGAAGCTGATTGAGGCCTCGATCATTTTCAATGGCGCTGGATCGGAGGTGATCGCCACTCAGATGGGTTTCCCGACTAAGTTTATTTCTGAAATACTAACGTCAGTTCAGTTCTGTCCAGATATTATGTAATGTGAATGTACTACGTATTCCAGTGATGGGGGCGGCGACTACTACAACACCAGACAAATCTTTGCTGAGGTCGGTATAGAGGACTTCGAATTCAGCGACATTCTCTTCGTGCGCGAGGTCTGCATGGCAGTTTCGCGTCGCTCCGCCAATCTCACTGCTGCCGGTAATCCCTTTTGCTGTATTAGCACCTTTTTTGGAAGTCACACGTGCTCGACTGAAGCAAAAGGACCTGTTGATAATAAATCTCGACCGCAAAACCTGTTGCAATCAAAGTCGAGGGTATTTTAAAAGAAAAAGTTAGTCTCTAATCAGATCAATTCTTATCCCTTGTTCCTCCTATCATAGTTGAAAATCGAATTTTTGCGTAGAGAGCTGTGTTTCGCTGTTTTAAGGTAATATGACGTGGTACAGGTGTTCGACTGGATTTTCTAGCTTACTACTAATGAGAATTTCGTTCAAGACAATACCATACATGGGCTGGAAAAAATAGAGGTGGTACGGCTTTTCGGCGGGCGGTTGCAGAGTATAGAAACACTTTTCCAAAAAATGGTCGCCAGAATTTCGAGGGGGTCGGGCCGTCCGGCGAGGGGAAACCCCCTACTGGCCCATGTATGGACAATACTTCCCAGTCTCTTCAGCGTGGTTGCTCAGTAATATTTGGTTCAGAAAACACAATTCACCGTTTGGTAATTGGTATTTTTCGTACCATTTGCATCCTTAACTATCTAACCTAATGAATGTCTATGAACAGCCGAAAGCACGGCTCTCTATGCTATAGCTGGATTTTGAACATGGAATAGAGCAATAAGCAGTAACTGGATCGAAGCTGAGACGACTTTTAGAGCAGCTGCATAATTTTAGCCATGGCCTGTTGTATGAAACGAATTGGGAAGCAAAAAATAACCATCGGAATTGACGGCTCCACTTTCCAGCACCATCCGTTCTACAAGTTGTGGCTGCAGGATAAACTTAGAGAGCTTGTGGGTTCCGAGATTCAGGTAATTCGTTCGTTATATCATTCTTCCGCATACGTGTGCATGGTCAAGACGACAGTCGCGTTTCCATGCGTGCAAATTTTCGGTGGGAAAGTGAAATTTTAGTGGAATTTATAATTTTAGCGGGATTTATTTTTGTTTAAAAAATCGTAATTTTGGACTGAAGTTCAATTTTTTGAGTATCAATTTTTTTATTTAAATACTTAAAATCTAGTTGTTCAACCAAAATTTTGACCAATAATCAAAATTTTGACGAAAATATTCGGTTCAGTGCGTAGTTGCCATGACCAAGGGTGCGTAGTTGCCAAGTTTGTTTTCTGTGGCTTAAAAATGCACCAGAGGCCTGCAACAGCTTCTGGAAGCATTTAGTAGAGGTTTATTTTCGTCCCCTGCTCCATGCACACGTACGTACATTACATAATGTAATTCCGCCTTATTTGGAATTCAAGTTGATAGCGAAAAGTTTAGTTTGACATCGTGCAAGCAGGAGACGGCAGCGGAAAAGGGGCTGCGTTGGTGGCAGCTATTGCTGAGAAAATCAAATCTCAAAACTGCTAAGTGCACTTCAGCCATTTCTGATGATTTGGGCCCAAAACTACCAGCACCTTTACCACATCACCTATTACACAAAGTAGAGTCTACGTGAATACGTGAAAGCAGTGTTCTGCTTCTAAAAAAACTTTTTTCTAAACAAAAAGCTATTTTGAAGGCCCACTTCGAAAGATTATTACTATATTCCAATTGTACATATATGTTTAAATCGCCTATTATTTGTATTTAAAGTTACTTCTGATGAATCCTTGCAATTATCTGGATGGTAAATTAAATTCTATGCAATAAAGAAATTTAAAAAATAGAAATGAATGCTTTTTAAAAAAGCAGAGAATTTGCACTCTACGTGAATGAAAGCCCAAGCTTCGTATTTTGTTTCATGTTGGTTTTTGGCTGTTTATTGTTAATTTTAATCTCATTTTTCATTGCGGCTGTACAAACGGACTTATTTGAACGTTTGGTTCAAAATTTCCAACTTTTTATCATCGATTCATTACATTATCATGTTACATGTATATCTGTTCATACTTTATTTGTTGGTGTTGTTACTGTTCTGTTATTTAAAGTTTATCAGACTTGAATATGTTGTTATTTATGACGGTTTTATTGGAAGCAAGTGTATTATTATTCCAGGTAATAATTCATAAAAAGTCATGGGTCAACCGTTCATTTCAAGCAATTTCTGCCTATTCACTTTGTTAATGTTAAGTGTTAACAATTTTTTACTTTAATCCCTCCCTATGAATATCAGCTTTCGAACACGACTGGTTCCAATTAGCGAAAAATGGTCCACAGTTGAACGAAAAAAACAAACTACAAAAAATTACCACTTGTTTGCACAATCTGTCTGTACTTGGCCCCCGCTGATAAGAACTGGTATGTCCGGGGCTCGTTGTCTTAGCGGCTTGCCGTCAGCGAAGTCAAGCAACAACTTTTATCACCACCGTACATACTAATAATATATAAGGGTGGCTGATCGTAAGCCGGCCGTCAGAGGCTCCGGTGCACGCACACACTGACTATAGAGATAAGGCAGCAACTGAACTGGGCAGCTAACGTAACTGGCAGCATAATTTACATGCAGCTGGGCGGCGGGCTACGTTCCTACACTGTACATACATGTATCACACGTCCTACGCACGCATATAAAACAGCTGTGGCTGGGTGCCTAGCTACAGACATATCAAGAACCACCACTGGACCGGAACTCCCAGGAGATGATTTCCAAACTACGTTTTTTGGAGGCAATTTTCCTTTTTTTTTCTTTTCTCTTTCGAAAACTGCTTAAAGTGCTCGTAAAACAGAGACTTTGGCTTACCGTATTTTCTGAGATAGGGTAGGTTTTTCAAAATACCCATTTTGGGTTTGATAGACCCATTCAGTCGCGTTGTTGGCTCAGTGGTTAGCGCGCTGCTTTGAGTCACGGCGGCCTCTGCATTCCTAGAGGTTGTACTGGGTTCGAAACCAGTTTGGCTGGATTTAGACGACGCAAAGTCCAACCCAGGCCACCGAAAGCCAGTGACGGCAATTTTTGCGAACTTTCACCGCCCATATCTCCGGAATGGTTTGACCTAGAAACGTCACAAAAGCTTGATTAGGGTCGCCTGGACTCTAGAATCTAATTCTGCAGTCAACTCATTTTTATCGCAATTACAGAAAATCTCGTTGCGCAAATTATTGTTCAGAGTAAACGTAGGGCAGATTAGGGTTGACCCCAGACCGGAGCTTGACCTTGTCTACAACTTTGGTCATTGAGGCCCAAGTCGCTCCGAGGCCTCCTAAAAATTATTTGTAAAAAGCCACCAGGTCGCTTATTTTTTGAACGTACTATACTAAGCAGGCTATCCTAATAAACGTTACATCAATCTTTCAAGAATTTATTTATCTTTCATTTAAAAAGGGATTCATTCAAATCGGTTGAGATTTGCGGTTGCTACAGCAAAAAATCTGCTGGGTTGTTTTTTTTGGCGGAGCCTGTATATTTCAGCGCATTTACTTTCAGAGATCCTTGAACAACAAATTAAAAAAATAAAAAGAATGAAAATGCGCGATTTCGACATCGCCTACTAAAACATCTCTAGCATTTGAGTCTGCCACAGATATGTATGCCCAAGAGCATATGGGTAGATATGACGATTTCCTATCGATTAAGCATAAACATAACAATATTCGTCCAATCCAAGCCCAAGGACGGTGGCCCTCTTTAACCAAAAAAATGGTTAAAAATGATCTAGGGGGCGTGCAAAAATTACGTAATGGTATTTTTGCTCATTTTCGGACCCCGCTCCCCCCGGACAATCCCCCGTAATAATTTTCAGACCCCCTCCCCTAATTACGTAATAATTTGGCAACCCCCCCCCCCCCGAAATTTCAATTTTTTGAAGCGATAGAGCCCAAATTTTTTAGTTCAAGTCCATGTAAAATGACGTTTTTAATAAAATAACATCTGTCTCTTTTCTGTAACAATTGATAATTTTCTTCGTTTTCTTTATTGATGAACTACTACTACTGTATATACAGTACATGTACGCATACATTGGGTGGCTTTTTGTTAAAGTTGAAACCAAAGTGTTTTATCATTGATTTTAGGGCTGCGCTGCCATATCACTTGACTGATGATTGATGATCATGAAACAGAGTTCGTGCGGGATCCGAAAAGTCAGGGAGTCATGCAAAGTCAGGGAATTTTAAAAATTTCAGGGAAAATTCAGGGAATTTTGTGTCCGGTCAGGGAAAAAATTGATAGCAATAGAATCATCTCTCGCCACCCTCTCGAAAATGGGACTTTTGACTTTCCACAGCTACTACTACAACTGTAAATTTTACCCTCAGAATACCGTTTAAATGCGTTTTTCAGAGCCAATTTTTAAAAACTTCTCACCCTTGTTAGAATGTTCTCACTCTGATTTGACAGGGAAATTTGACTTTGGTCAGGAAATTTTGCTCTGAAAAAGCCGCATGAATCCTGTAAAAGATCGAGTCGATAAGTGGTATACCCTTATAAACTCTTATCACACAGATGTCAAAAGTCACTGTTGCCATTTAGCATTTGAAAAATTGGAAAGCTTTGACTTTAAACGTAGCTATTCTCTAATCTAAGCGTCCATCTAAGTGAAATTGAAAAAATGTAAGCCCAGGCTTCAAATCGAGACTACATGTACATGTAGTGTACGTAAAAACAACTAAAAATATGACCACTTAGTGATTTCTGCACTTTAAAAAAATTACGTAAATGAAGTCGTCAACCCCCCTCCCCCCACCGTAATGATTAGTAATCTTTTGGCGAACCCCCCTGCCCCTCATGCCATTACGTAATTTTTGCACGCCCCCTATACATGAAACACTAATCGGCGCAAGTAGCGATCTCCCTACCATTGGTGTGTCGTTCGTATCTCCTGATCAAAGTCGCCCATTAATTAGGCGGTCTGTACCAAAGTAGTATAAATCCAATTGCAGGTTGTTTAGCTTCTGCAGTGCTATGAAGTGAAACAGATGTAGTTTATTTACGATACGGAGCTTACCAGCCGCTCATTGGCTAATGCAGCCCTGAAGGCGGGGCCTAGTCGGCCCGGGCCACCTTGGCTAATTCATTCATTCCGCGAGATAGCTCTCCCTGCCTCTGAGGCACTCTACACGTTCGCTCTCTGCTATTATACGTACTTGCCGTACCTTCGCGTTCCCTCCCGCCCTCCCTTACGATTTGTTCGTGTTTTCAGCTATCTTCTCGGCTGGAGTTTGGTGCCAATCTCCTCCACAAAGCCTTGTTCATTTGCACACGGCTCTTCAAGACACTTTGTTTGTTTGTTTGTTTGTAAAAGTTTATTCCATGTAAAACATGAAACAGGACGGCAGTCGCTCGCAGGAGCCCTTCAACCTGCCAGCCCTTTGACAGCCTCTTACGACTCGTGGTCCCAGCATTGTTCAGTCGTATGCTACTGCCTTTCATAAGTTTCAACAGTTTTGTGCCCAGCACAATCTACCTTGTCTTCCCGCTTCATTCTATCATGGTGGCCCTTTACTTGCAGCACGTTTTAACCAGGGTTGTATATTTTTCCGAAAAAAACCTCGGCCTGTTTTTTTCCAGTTTTTTTCCGGTTTTTTTCCGGTTTTTTTCCTAAATCGCGGAAAAAAACTCCAGCCCAAGTTCTGAGTATCCTAGGCTGGTTTTATGATTCCTAACGCTTTCTAGCGCCTTCCTCAGTCTTGTTAGACCAGAAATACACGTGTTACATTGATATAAATCACGAAACAGCCATGAAACAGTGCCTGACAGGTTCCATAAATAACGCTATATGCAAATTTTCTTACAGCAGTTTGCATTTTTGTTTTTTCATGCCAAATTTGGTCTTTTTTATTGTTTTTCTAACAGTTTTGAGTCAGTATGGCCTATTATACATAGCAAAAGTCCGTTTTTTAAACGAAAAATGACGTAAATTAGCTATTTTTAGCTTGAGTTTTTTTCCGCGATTTATGTTTTTTTCCGACCCTTAGGAAAAAAACCGGTTTTTTCCGGAAAAAAACAGTTTTTTACCGGTGTTTTTTTCCCACCTCACATCCCTGGTTTTAACCGACCATCGTTCTGCTACTTCAGTACAACAAGCACTGTATGGTTTAAAGTGGGCACATTCTCTTTGTGGCTTGCCAGGCCCTGCCTCCAATCCATTATGTCCGGAGGGGCCACCCAGCTTCTCGAACATGGGGCCGACCCAAGCTCCATCCGTGAATTGGACAGATCGCGTTTTGAGCGCTCCCTGGATCGTTATCTTTGTTGTAGCACTGTCAATGAAGTCGGCACATCACAGTTTTTCGGTTAACGACTAGTCCTATGTTCTCTTGTTTCCCTATGCGCTGTATGCTAGACTCTGGATTGTTTCTGCCCATGTGCTCATAATACCGTATCACTGTTTACCACATTTCTTCTGATTTATTTGGTACCCTGTGCTAACTGTACGTACTTATAATCAATCAATCCGATCCGATCCGATCCGATGTGCCTTACGGCCTGCGATCAGACTCGAGGTCCATTTCGCTTCCTCGTGATTCGTCATCTCGGACGTTGCCCTTCTTTCACTGCCAGCCACTCCTAGCCATGCTGCTGGGTGCCGGTCACCAGGAGGGCGGCCGGCATGCCGATGCCATGATGCTGACAGCTCCCGACGGGCGCCGGTGCCCCATATGCCAGAGGGCTCCCAGCATAGTTGGTTTCTCAGACAGCTTCTGACATCGTAGATCTTCTTCCCAACGCGGCATGCTTTGTGGAGCGGCTTCGGTGCAACGGCAGATCCAGTTGGTTCCCATTTTACCTACTCGCTGTAACCAGCTTTCGGTGGCCTGGGTGGAGCGTTGTGCCGACGACCAACTCTTTGCAGCAAGAAACTTGCCGCGCCGAGAGGATGAACCACTACAACCGCTAGGGATGCAGGGGGCGCCGTGACTCAGAGGCAGCGAGCTACCCACTGAGCCAACGACGCGAATCAATCAATCAATAAACTTTCTCTCTCTCTAAAAATTTCCTCGCTTTGCATTGATTAGCTGTGTTATTTCTTTTTGTTCCCAGGGAACGCCGAATCCCGTCTTTGGACGACCACGGCCACGACGTTGCATTTTAGACGATCACCTAGACCGACGTTAAATAAACTAACTGAAACTACTTACAAACCTACAAAAAGTCTAAAAAAATCACGTCTGCACAAGCACAGAATCAGTCAGGAATTCCAAAAATAAATTGTTGTTTAAAAATAAATGGAATTTTTGTTTAGACGGTTTTACGCGTTGACAGACCGTACAAACGATCGCAAACTTAATCTAACGGGCGAGCTAAATTTTGTTCGATTTGCTAAATAAATCTACCGTCTGCTAAATGGGAGGAGGCCCATTCCCCCCCACCCGGCGCTGCCGCGGCCGGATTACGGTATGCGCTATCTGCTCTATGTTTGGTGTGAAAATATATTTTTCTTCCCCTCCGCTGAGGTTTTTGAGAGCTCAGAAATGATTTTATATTTGGAAAATGTTAACTTTTATGTTTCTAAAACAGGCTCTCCGGAGCGTGCCTATACTGATGCGTCCATCTAGGGGTATTTTTATGTTTTTAAAACAGGGCCTCTGGAGCGTTCCTATACCGATGCGTCCCCTAGGGGTGCTTTTATGTTTTTAAAACAGGTCCTCCGGAGCGTTCCTATACCGATGCGTCCCCTAGGGGTATTTTTATGTTTTTAAAACAGGGCCTCTGGACCTGGAGCGTTCCTATACCGATGCGTCCCCTAGGGGTACTTTTATGTTTTTAAAACAGGCCCTCCAGAGCGTTCCTATACCGATGCGTCCCCTAGGGGCATTTTTATGTTTTTAAAACAGGCCCTCGGGAGATTTCCTACACCGATGCGTCCCCTAGGGGTACTTTTATGTTTGGAAAACAGGCCCTCCAGAGCGTGCCTATACTGATGCGTCTGTAGGGGTACTTTTATATTTGGAAAATTGTCAGGCCCAGACCCAACCCAGGCCTCCAAAAGTCGGTGACGGTAAATACGTAAATGGGAACAGAAGTGGAGCTGCCGTTGCACCGTACCTAATAACAGCAAAGGGGAGGGATGTTTGCACTTGCAGGCAGGTATTCTGAAAATAATTGGCATACCGGGTATCGGTATTTATAAAAATTGCAACTACTTGGAGATTTAAGCTGTTCTGTTTTAGTGCTTTTACTACCACTTCTCTGCGAAGTCGTTTAAACTTCGCGCGCTTTGTGTTGTTTCACATGTAGCAATATTACAGTAACCCGCCGCGGCAGCGCCGGGTGGGGGGAATGGGCCGGGAATCTGCTAAATAGTGCTGAATAAAATATTGATCGTGAGTAGGGAGATCACTACTTGCGCCGATTAGTGTTTTGAGTGTGTACATATTTGGCCATTTTTTTGTTTAAAGAGGGCCACCGTCCTTGGGCTTGGACGACTATTGTCATGTTTATGCTTAATCGATAGCTAATCGTCATACCTACCCAAATCCCCGTGGGGAGACATATCTGTCGGCGGACTCGAATGCTACGATTGTTTTAGTAAGTGGGGGTTGCGGGGGAAATCGGCCGATAATCGATGAAGTAAGGCGATATGATGAGCGCGTAATCTGAGATAGCATGCAGTAATTGGTTGTGGATGTAATATAATGTACCAATAATGTACAAGTCAATAGTAGTTGTTTGATACCGGATGTGGTCATATTTGTTAGAGATTTACAATTTGGGTGCGAACGTTTTACAGTGCATTACAGTATTTCACACTAATTGACGCAACTCCGACTGTGGCCGTTTATCGGATTTGACCACACGCCGAAACGCATAATCTGGGGTAGAACTTGATATAGCATGCAGTAATTAGATTTTGATGTGTAAAATAATAATCAGGAGATCGTCAGCAGTCGTTTGATACCACATTCAGTCGTCTGTGTTCAAAATTTGAAATTCGAGTGATCTCCCTATCGTGAGGTGAGATCACATGGGACGGGGGACCTGTATTGCTGCGAGATCAATAAATGCGGTGATGGGTTTAACTCGGGGCAGGATTGCGTTTACTGAAGTGTTTGAGGATGCTGAAAACGACAAATAACATGATTATCAAGCGATTTTTTGTTAATTCAGCTCAAGTCAAGCAACCACCAATCTGACATGAAAAGTGGTGGGTCGGCGGGTTGTCATTGCGAGAGAGATCACACTAGGGTTTCCTGGCACGCTGATGTCAACTGTCACACTTACAATTGGCTACGATCACCGTAGAAATCGATATCGATTATCGATTTTTCACATAAGTACTGCCAAGATACTAACAATCACGCCAAAAACAAAGAAAACAACGACAAAGCTGTGAAGTTGGCCAAAGATAAGATCTAACAACGAACTATAGTTTTGTCGATGCTAAAAACGAAAAATAACACGATTTTAACGATCATTTTTTTGTTAATTTCGGCTAAAGTAGGGCAACCACAATGTTTGACACACAAAGTGGTGTGTTGGTGAATTGTCATTGAATGACAGTAGGGTTTTCTTTCACGCTGATTTCAACCGCGACACTTACTACGATCACAGTAGAAATCAATATCGATTATCAACTTTTCTACAACTATCCAACAATCAGGTTAATAAACAACAATAATAATTTTGGTTGAGATACTGCAAACAATAAACTTCAGTAGCTTATCAGCAAAGTAGAAATTTACAAACTGTACATACTGTATGAACGTGATAAAAACCTTAATCCGACCCTTCAAAACCGGAAAGGGGTGTAGCCCAAGGCGTTGAACACTGTTCCTCTACTTTCTCATACTCTTCTCGTTCGATCTGTCCAACTCTGAGTTGAATATCACATGTTGGTACAATATCTGGTGATGAGCACCGCTCTCTTTGACAATTTCTGATCCAAATAGGCCACGTAGAGCAAAAACATGGTTATTTTCGGAATCAGCAGCAAAAACTACATAAGAAAAACTGCTTTGTACCGCGGTTTATGCTAACACTAATGAGTAGTGCCACTCAAGAAATACTGTTGGTCTCAAATTTGGAGGCAATTTTCACCTGAGGCCGTATGCAGGCGGTTAGAACTAGGCCTAGATCTAGCGGTTTTCTGCTTAGAACTATAAATCGGCGCTAGTACTAAACGAACTGGTATGCACGCGTTTTTAGTGCTTAGGACTATCTAGTTAGTACTAACCAAATCGTCTAGACTGCTCCGGGGCTTACTAGACAGCCCTAGTTTGTTCTTTTTTGTTGCTTGTAACGTTATTTTGAGCAATTTTTGCCTCGCATTCAAGCACAGAGTACAGGTCTAGCTTGGTACTGGCCTAGATAGCTTACGCATCGCAAAACAACATTACGTATAGCTCTTGTTTACTGGCTATCTATTGTTTTCCGCTACCACCAGCTGATTTTTTACTCGGCCGTTTTGAATAAAATAACACCCGACTAAAATTTTGTGTCCATAAATGCTGGAAAATACAATATATTCTATTCTTGTCTACAAGTGGCTAATTGTCTGACTGATACAGTAGCAAAATCTGTTTAGTGAAGGAATAGCTGAAGAATGCACAGTAGTAGTTAGAATTTCGGTAACTTTGGGAGGCAAGATGTGTGTGGGTCATGATGCAACTTAGACCGATGAGTCAATTATTAGAATAAAAGTTTCTTACTATTTCCAAACCCAGTATTAGCTTTAGATTATAATGTTTTCAGCAGTAAAAATTGCAAGGGTTAAATTCAACTTTCTATCGGATTTGTTGTGATTTTACAGCATTTTTTAACTGAACAAAATGTGATTATCGGCCATTTTTTGGTTTATTGACACGTAATTCGTTTGCGGACTGACTTGCGTCGCCGGCTCGACATTGGCGACAGTGATCTGCTTATTGACTACCACACACACGCACTTCGGAGAGCTAAGACAAAGGCTTCTAATTGTCAATCTTTCTGTTACTGTAAACTTTGATTCAGCAGTCACTTTTTTCATAATACGTACATGTAGATTTTTTGGATGGTGTTATTCTGAAAGAGTAGGGTATTACAGTCGGACCCGCCCATTTTGTAGATATAATTTACTCTGACCGGCCAATTTTTGCTGTTGCGACAGTAACTAAGACACGTCATAGTGACATTTTAGTGGTCTGCAGCAAGGAGGGCATGTTAAAGGAAGCAGATGACACGGATAGACTTGATAAGGACACCTATTGCGCTTGCATTACAAGTTACCCAGCACGCTTTTCTTACTAGAGTTAGAACTAGAATTAGTACTAACGCCAGCATACCACTAGAAACTAAGCTCTAGTTCTAGTTCTAACTAGCCCTAGTACTAGGCCAAAGTTAGTACTAACTAGCCCAAAACGCCTGCATACGGCCTCTGATCCAGAGCGAATCTAGCTAAACCGAATGCATTTTCGAGCTCACCACACAAAACTGCATCGAACAGAATGCTAACCATTAAGCTTTGCGGTAAAAAATTTTTCGAAAACCTTTCAGAGGCCAAAACACCCCCCTCCGCTAAACAGCACACTTAATGCGCTCAGTTTGTTTGGCCAACTCATGCCTAACCTTTGTTAAAAAACATTAGCTTGGCAGGGCCTTTGCACAATAAGTTATAAAGATTTTTCGAAAAAAAACGAGTGGCATTTTGCGGCAATTTCGTAGTTTTCGGTGAATATCTTGCTAACCAGCTAAGATCTGGAAACGGGAGTACCAGAATATGAAAGGCCATTAGAACAGCTACAACACCATAGGCGAGTCGGGAGCCTAGTAAGAAATGAATGAAGGGTGATCGTTTGAATGGAGACTGTCAGACACCAGCAAATGAGCCCGAAAATCCCTGCCGACGCAACTTTGATGGGGTGTAGCTCCGGTTCGAGGGGGTAGCTGGTGGCCGGGCATCCACCGTTAGTCTTCGATTGAGCTCTATTTTAAGCAATATTAATATCAGCCAGATCCGTGAGATGACCCTACTTGCCCCGTTTCTTCCTCACCTAAACTGACTTTCTCGCAAAATGCATCTTAAATAATGCGTAGAGCTACTTAGAAGCAGTGAACAGCATTCTGAGGGACTTAGCAGTGTTGTACTAGTGCATTTCCAACGACAGAACCGAAAATATACATTGTTCCGTACTTTGGAAACCCGCAACCGCCGAGTTTCCAAAAGTTTCCATTTTAGCAATACAGGGGGCCTTGCCCAGATCACATCACCGGGCAAGGAAGGATAGTAGGATAACGAAAATACCTACCTAAGAAGAGTATTTTTGTTATCCTTGCACCGGGCCGCAATCCCCAACCAAACCAGAGAGGAAAGGTGAAAAGTGAAAAATCGGCTAGGCATAGGAAAGGAAGATCGGAAAAGGTGTAGTAAGAATGGCGTTACCTCTGGACAAAGTGATCGAAGGATGTCGTGTTCCTGTACGAATGCCAAGTTTAGATCGATGGCGTACGTTTGTCTGTTCTGTTCTGTTGTTGATAATGTTCTTCAGAAAAGTTGGGTTAGGTGTAGCTGTGGGGGCTAGACTGGTATTGGGTGTATTGAGGTGTTTTCCAGGTATTGGTGTTTGGTATTGATTGGATTTTTTGGGCCCTAATGCCCAATACTAATTAGTAATTAGGACCTATAAAAATCGAAAAATCGCTGTTGAATTGAAAAACTAACCTGAAAATATTGAAAAGATTGACCGATGATTAGGTATAGAAAGCCGTTTTTGCGTTAATAAGCAAAAGATTCAGAATGTCTTATACTTTTCAAAGTAGTACACCAGTACAGTAATTAGTGCAATTTCTCTGTTCTTATCTAACATAAACGTTTGTGATTCAATTGATATGTGTCATTTTTAGTGATACAGAATCTATTAGTACTGTACCCAGGGGTGTGGGTGTGGTACACCCCTTTCCGGTGGAGTACGAACAAAAAATGGGCCGAAAATAAGGAGCACTGCAATGCAGTAGATCATGTGCGGCATACATGTAACAGGTCATCCGCCGATGGGGGAGGGGGGTTGGGGGGGGGTCTGGCGCCGGCCGGGGGGTCTGAGCCAAAATTTTGGGGGAGGGGGGGGTGGGCACTAAAAAACGCTCAAAAATCGAGAAAAATCGCAATTTTTGGCTAAAAATTGCCAAAAATCGCTAATTTGGGCTTAAATACAGCTAAAAAGTGCTGTTTTTCAGGCGTATTTGGCAATTTTTGTGTGTGAAAGTTTAAAAAATTGAAAAATTTTGCTCGTAAATTTACTTGCCAGAAAAATCGGAGGGGGGTCGGTGAAATCGTCTCGGGGGGGGGGGGGGGCCCCATCTGGGGGGTCTGGCCTAAGTCGGGTGGGGCAGACCCCCTGTTACATGTATGATGTGCGGACTAAAACCCCTCGCCCAACCCCCTCCCGGGAGGGAGAAAATTTTCGCTTATTTAAGCAAAATAGGCGTTTTGGGACCCCCTCCCCGAGGTCTCCAGGCCCCCGACCCATGTATGCCTAGGGATGCTTGCTTTAGCTTTGAAAGTCAGGCCCTTCCGCGCATATTGTGATAATTCGACTCCTTAGGTGCAGACATGGGCTAGCATTTAGGCTGATGGGGGGTAGAATATTCAATTCCTGATGGGGGGCTGATTGGGGGTAGGAGCGCCTGATCGGGGCGGACGGGGTGGTAAGACAAAAAGTCCGATTTTTTGCGAAAATCAGGATATATTTGGCTAATTTTTCATTAAAATAAGTTAAAATTAGCTATTCTGAGCTCATTTACGCCTATTCCAGGCATATTTTTATCATAATTTTCTATACAAAATTCTTCCAAAAATTCCTGATGGGGGGATGCGGCCGGCTGATGGGGGGTAGATCGGAGCTTGATGGGGGGCCAACCCCCCCTCAGCTCCCCCTTTGCCCATGTCTGCTTAGGGTAAGGTTTTCAAATGATTTATAACATGACTACATTTTGACGATTTTGAAATTTTGCCAAAAATAGTTGATAATCGGTAAACAATAATCTACAGAATTTATTATTTAATAATCAATTATTATCATTGAACATATTAGCTTCTGTTTGGGGTCGGTTGCTGAGTTTGATTGAAGTTGTTGTTTAGACACAGCTGAGATTCTTGCCAGCAAGGAGATTGCGGGCGAGCAGCTGTTCTACGTGCACGACGTTGACTGTAAGAGTGCTCTCTAATTGTCAACAGAGAACAGCTGAGCAGTGACTGCATTTTAGTCAACCGTCGATTGGACGAGTGGGTTTCGAAGGAGAATCTCGATCTCAGCAAATTGCAGTTTCCGCAAAAGAAAGGGCCCGTCACGCGCGCAACCGACACCGCCTCTAGTTCTAGGGCCAGCACACCTGACAGAGAAGTAATGAAAAGAATCTTTATTATTACAGTCAGGCACTTTACGTCGTTTATGGTGCTACGGTACCACGGTAATGGCACCATATGGTATCCCCACGTTCCACCACTGTGGTGGTACCATATTATGCTACTGCCAACTTCTTCGCATTGGTACCTGTACCGGTCCAAGTTCCATATATGGTACCACTTCACTTCGTTTAGATTTGGAATGGTACCACGCTGTTCAGATTTCATACCATGGTGTCGGTACAGGTACCAATGCGCAGTGGTAGGGGTACCATGTAACAGGATGGGGTTGGGGGGGTCTGGCCCCGTGGCCGGCGAGGTTCTGAGCCAAAATTTTGGGGAGGGGGTAGGGCACTAAAAAAACGCTCAAAAATCGAAAAAATCGCAATTTTTGGGCTAAAAATCGGTAATTTGGTCCGGAATACAGTGCGCTAAAAAAGTGCTGTTTTGCAGGCGATTTTGGCAATTATTGTGTGCTGAAATTGTAAAAAATTGCAAAAAATTTGCTAAAAAAGTCTACTTGCCAGAAAAATCGGAGGGGGGGGTCGGGGGAAATCGTCTCGGGGGGAGGGGTCCCCACCTGGGAGGGGGTCTGGGCCTAGTCGGGTGGGGGGGCAGACCCCTCAGACCCCCTGTTACATGCATGCCATATATGGTTCCGGTACAGGTACCAATCCGTTACGGTAGGGGTAACATAATGGTAATAACTGCGTTAAAAGTGCCAGACTGTATTAGCGCTACCGTGTCGTACGGTCCGTGGCTGGTTTCCAGATTCCCAAAACGCCAGTCACTCCAATTTCTGTCATTCGCAAGCGCAAAAGAGAGCGCGAGCGGGAACGGAGTGGTACGGAGCCGGAACCGAAAGAAGACTTCTCTGGATGGACCGCCGGTGGTGGCCTCGACCGTAGCAGTACGGCGGCTCCAGACAGACCAGGTTCCATTGTCCTCACGCACGAAGATGCAGTGACTCGCATCCGAAATGCCATTGAAATGATAGAGTTGGGACAAGTTCAGAATACAGCCCTGTTACTTTTCGCCCTACCCCCAAGAACTGACCTCGCTCTACTGCATTTCGGCCTGTGTGAATTTTGTCTCAAGTTCGCCAAGAGTCAGAAGTGTCTTATTCGCCCTTGGTAGCTGGCTGAGTGATTGGTTCCAGAAAACTGCAATTTTCTTTTCCAGCAAAGTGCCTGGCGACACCCGCCTCGGCAACGAGATCTACCGGTCCCCCCCCCCCCCCCCCCCCCCCGGAAATATTTCCTTCTTTGAAATCGATGGACGAAAGGGGCAAATGTATTGGTGTCTGAAGTAGTCTAAAAGTTGAGACGCTTCCGTTGGGGCTACTCGCAAAATCTGTGTCTGCTTGTCAAGCTGTTTTCGATCACAAAACACTCTACTACGATGCAGACCCTGTTTCTATTCTACATTCTCACCTGAACGGAATGACGAGGCTTCCACATTTCGGATACTTTCGAGTCACACTGAAACTTGCAACTCTGTTCTTCTACATTCTCTCCAAAAATTTGCGTTTGTCTGAGACACCGACAGTACACTGAATTTGCAAAGCACTTGGTGTTCGCTGTCCAATTACCACGGTCTCCCGATCAGAATGCACACCTTAAGTTCCGCAAACCTTGGTTAGCTGTGCTTATATTTGGAACACAGGTGGTATTTGCAATATTCAAAGATTTCATGCATTTAGACTGACGCGGTTTACAAGAAAGTTAAGGAAATCTGGAAATCCGTTTTTTTTAATGAGCAGATCAGAAAAACAGTTCCTAAGGATAATCCTTATGTTTCTCGAGACTATACCAATCTCAATATTTTTTGAATCCACACAATATGGCTCCTACAAAGTTTATGGGTACACAATTCGGTCATTTTGGATGGATTTTTCGAAAAAAGAAAGAAGGAAAGTGTCCATTTTTTAATATTATTTATATTGGTTTTGAAATTCTGTAAATTTTAGTTTTCTATGGAATTTCTCAGGATTGGATCAAAAGGTGCACAGAACTTGAGAAATAAAATACTAGAACTTTGGCACCTATGGATGGTCTTGCTTGTAACCGGTCATCCGCCGAAGGGGTTGCGTGGGGTCTGGCTTCAGAAAGCCCGTCGATCTGAACAAATTATACGAAATTGATTTGGGTACTAAAATGCTTTGATATACTTATAAAATTTGGGCTAAAAATAGTCCAAAAATCTCTTCAAATTGTGGTCAAATACGAGCTAAATAGTGATGTTTTGGATGCGTTTTTAGCAAATTTGAAATTCAAAAAATTTGCTGAAAATATTACCTTGCCAGAAAAAATCGCCGTCTAATTGTGCAAGTCGAGCGGGGGTGAGACCTCCGGACCCCCTTATTTTTATACCATCCCTTCTGTCAGATCGAAATTTCCGGGCTATTTTTGGCCAATGTTTGCGGAGATAAAAATAAAAAAAAATGTGTCCATTGTCTTTGGGACAGCCTGTATAATGGACAGAGAGACTGTATAAGGCGAAGTGAATGAGTTACAAGGAGAAGGAGTCTGCGGAGGATTACAACGTGGCCCTGCATTCTGTGGTCTTGCCGCAGTACCAACGCGAGAGCTATGGCGGACTGCTGATAGAGTTCAACTACGTGCTTTCCAAGAGCGGAGGAAAAACGGGATCTCCCGGAGAAACGGGGTGTCCGACCTGGGACACTCGGCTACCGCAGTTGTGGTCACCGATTTCATCTCGAAATCGTACTCGAAATTGAAGAGCTTTGACAAGCGGCCAGTGAAGAAGTCCTCTTTGATTGAGTGTCAAGTGCGCCTTT
>JASANB010000356.1:0-54235 GCA_030248155.1 Sabatieria punctata
TGCTATTAGTACACTCTAATTAAAAGCAAGCATAAATTTGAAATTCGCTGTTTTAAAATGCCAATTTCCAAAGCTTAACATGAAATTTAGCTTTCAATCTAAAAATTCATGCCAAATTTTTAACAATTTAGTAAGACAAAGCAAAATTAACGGGCCGGACAGGTCCGGGCCGGATTTTAGGCGGGCCGGGCCGGGCCCGATTTTGATGCCCGTCGGGCATGGCGGGCCGGGCATGCCTCACCTGATCGGCCCGCCGGGCCGGGCCGGGCCGGAAAAAAGGTGCCCGTGCACATCTGTACACTGGAGCCCTTTAAGACCGAATTACGGTATCAGACAACTATGTCTGCATATGGGAGTTTTGTTTTGAGACAAGAAACTTGTGTTTACTACATACACTGTATAACTATTTCAGACTCGGGAATTCTGTGAAAAGCTGCTTGGGCTTGATTATAGGGAAAAGCCCCCATCCGGAAATTGCCTTTATGAAAGCTTGTCTTCCTCTATGCCTAAGCCTAAGCTTTAGTTTGTTTGTTGAACGTAAGCTTAAATGTGAGCTAGTAGAACTTATGTAAGCCTGAGCCTTACCTCAATGCGGAACTTAGAGTTTGAAATCAACGTTCGTGGAGTGCGTGGGGTTTCCTACTATAATGGCGATCGGTCCGTCATACCGCAAAAATTGTATTGCGTTTTTCTCGTTTTAGTCGAATTGTTGGTTTTGTAAATTTCGATTGCTTTGAACATGGATCGTTTTCTTAAGAAAAGGAACAGGAGCGCTATTGATTTAGCTCATAGCCGAAAATTTGTGCCTATATTTGAAAGTATCTGAACCTGAACCTAACACCTGGGTACTTTTGAAAAATGTACCTGAACCTAGACCTGAACCTGAAGTTGGATTTTAGAGATGCCTGAATCTGGACTTACCTGAAATTTGGTAGTACCTACCAAATGTACTTTCCACTTTCGGCTCTACCAAACAACTCTCATCGTTCGTTGTCGCTTTCTTGGCTGCCACTTTTTTGTTCCTTTTCGTTTCAGCATTTGCTCAAGATGCAAATCACGATTCATAATTCGGCCCTTGGAGTCATAACCATTCCATTTGCCACAGCTGTCTACCTGAACCAGACATGGTGGCAAGACATGTGCTAGCAAAACAATCTTCACTGTAGACTACAAACTCTCTGTCCACTTATAGTTCATAGATTTTTGCTTATAGTATAATGCCTTCCAGTAAACGTATGTTTACATAAGTTTGTTACATGGAGGGCATAAGTTATATCAAAACATGGATTGCAGAGACTTCTCTGACTATGGAGCTAACCTTTTCCGAGTGGTAACCATCTAACCATCAGTTCATATCTCCAAGTGCTCACAAGATTAATTTTCAGCCCATGTGCGCATGTTTTTCTTTTCAAGTTATGAAATCGTCAGTCTACTATGCGGTAAGGAAAAAGTAAAAAAAGCACCGCCTTCCAGCAAACAGTAAAAGAACTGGCAACACGCTAGCGCTCAAAATACTTACGGTGGATCCATAAAGTTTGTTGTTAGTACATATTTGTTCAAACTAAGATGCCTGTCAAATTGACTAGTGAGATGCAGCCATTCTGCTGTTTGTTTTAGAAGAGGATTCGAAGTAGTAATCGAATCGGACCGGTTCGGAGATAGAGTTCTTATTATTCAAAAAGCATGGACAAATCTGAGGCGACCAGACAGATGGAAAGTTACAAAAAGAGCCTTTGTTGAAATGTATGACGTGCGAGGCTATTATGTAAACGCATAAACTAACAGTAAAGAAAAAACAAACAACAACAAACTTTATGGATCCACCGTAAGTATTTTGAGCGCTAGCGTGTTGCCAGTTCTTTTACTGTTTGCTGGAAGGCGGTGCTTTTTTTACTTTTTCCTTACCGCATAGTAGACTGACGATTTCATAACTTGAAAAGAAAAACATGCGCACATGGGCTGAAAATTAATCTTGTGAGCACTTGGAGATATGAACTGATGGTTAGATGGTTACCACTCGGAAAAGGTTAGCTCCATAGTCAGAGAAGTCTCTGCAATCCATGTTTTGATATAACTTATGCCCTCCATGTAACAAACTTATGTAAACATACGTTTACTGGAAGGCATTATACTATAAGCAAAAATCTATGAACTATAAGTGGACAGAGAGTTTGTAGTCTACAGTGAAGATTGTTTTGCTAGCACATGTCTTGCCACCATGTCTGGTTCAGGTAGACAGCTGTGGCAAATGGAATGGTTATGACTCCAAGGGCCGAATTATGAATCGTGATTTGCATCTTGAGCAAATGCTGAAACGAAAAGGAACAAAAAAGTGGCAGCCAAGAAAGCGACAACGAACGATGAGAGTTGTTTGGTAGAGCCGAAAGTGGAAAGTACATTTGGTAGGTACTACCAAATTTCAGGTAAGTCCAGATTCAGGCATCTCTAAAATCCAACTTCAGGTTCAGGTCTAGGTTCAGGTACATTTTTCAAAAGTACCCAGGTGTCAGGTTCAGGTTCAGATACTTTCAAATATAGGCACAAATTTTCGGCTATGAGCTAAATCAATAGCGCTCCTGTTCCTTTTCTTAAGAAAACGATCCATGTTCAAAGCAATCGAAATTTACAAAACCAACAATTCGACTAAAACGAGAAAAACGCAATACAATTTTTGCGGTATGACGGACCGATCGCCATTATAGTAGGAAACCCCACGCACTCCACGAACGTTGATTTCAAACTCTAAGTTCCGCATTGAGGTAAGGCTCAGGCTTACATAAGTTCTACTAGCTCACATTTAAGCTTACGTTCAACAAACAAACTAAAGCTTAGGCTTAGGCATAGAGGAAGACAAGCTTTCATAAAGGCAATTTCCGGATGGGGGCTTTTCCCTATAATCAAGCCCAAGCAGCTTTTCACAGAATTCCCGAGTCTGAAATAGTTATACAGTGTATGTAGTAAACACAAGTTTCTTGTCTCAAAACAAAACTCCCATATGCAGACATAGTTGTCTGATACCGTAATTCGGTCTTAAAGGGCTCCAGTGTAGAGATGTGCACGGGCACCTTTTTTCCGGCCACATCCGCCGCATACTCTCAGTTGGTTATCAGTTGTTTTCTCAGCAGTCGGTCATCACACACAAACACACGCACACACTAAATACCGCCTCACTTTCCCTTCAGTCACTGTTCGCTTTCGCTCAGGTCAATTCGCATTCCATCATGCTCTCTTCAACTTTTGTGTTTCTGTGCTACCTGCCTCTTTTAATTAATAATGAATGCTTACCTACTCTGAGATATTACTGTTGTTATATAGCTAATAGCTAAATTGCGTTTAACCGATTTCTTTTAGCCCTGCGGGGCCGATTAAATTCAAAATATTCACAAAATAACTGCGTTTCTCATTATTGTCTACAAAAATTTCGAAATGGTCTAATTGGTCTAATGTCAGACATAATGCTTGAGCAGCCCTCCAGATGAAATCAAGGGAAGTAGGACTGAGTCCTGCTGAAAACCAAAATAGCCTTTGGAAACTACAGCGGGGGCTGCTTGGGAATTTACCGTTGTTAAGTAAATTAAAAATTAAATTAAATTCGAAAGTAATTTACTTCCGAAGAGTAAATTAAATGGCAAGTAAATTAAAATATAATTAAATCTTTGAAAAAATGTCGAAGCAAGTAACAAGTAAATTAAATTAGATTGAAAAGTCCGAAAAATTTACTTTCAATTTTCTTCGAATTTGCTTCTAATTTGCTTCATTGACCATTCGATCTTTGGTAGTTTTGGCTCTCGCATGTTACTTTATGTGATTCTGTGCCTTTCTGTCTGCCTATTTAACCGCAGAGTGTATATATGCTCTCACTGTTGGAAACCCAGCTACAATGCAACAGATACCATTCAACCCATTATTTTGCTCTGAAATTTTTTTATATTTCTGAGGACTGTGTTCTTGACCTGAATTAACTAAACCAAATAAGGAATCTCAAGCCAGATTCCGGTTCAACCTTCATTAATCTTCTTGACTGCGTCATAAATTCCCACCGCTTGATACGATCTTGCTTGGGGGGGGGGGTCATACGCGAAAATTGGTAAAATCGGAGCTGCTTGGTTGTAAAACAAAAATAAAAATTAAATTGAAGAGCTGAATTTGCTGTAAATTTAGTAAATAGTAAAATAAAAATCCATTAGTAAAATAGCAGATTGCAAAGTTAAATCGAATCAGTGCGTGTAATTACCTTATGTAAACACGTTTGCACTGCGGCATTTTCGGTGGCTCTATCTGAAAGTCAAGAAATCTCTTTTACCAACGCTGTATTTTTGGATATTAGATGTTTCTGGTTTCTCACAGTGCATTTGACAAAGTTTTCAGAGATTTTTTGCCCATTTCTCCCCACTGGAAAGGTGGGAGTGGTTTTCGCCCACTTCCAGAAGCATATCGTCGAAAGACACTGGTCCTAGGGATACAGCACGGATTGTAGGTCTCTGTCAAGCGATCAGTATCGTCTGAGCGATCTGATCGAACTGACTCTAAAATGCGGGCACCCTCTGCATTCTGCACGATGCGAAGCGCTATCAAGTGAAAGAGCACGTGGTTCTGGTATGTCCGTCCAAAATCGGCATAGTGGATCAGACCGCCGATAGTCCAGGCGAACAGAGTACTGTTATTTTACTATAGTATAGTAAAACAAAAATTAGTAATACTAGTGGTATTTTACTAGTAGTAAAATAATAGTAAAAAGTAAACTTATGAGCCAATAGTAAAGTAAAAATTAAATTAAATTAACAAAGACTGTCAATAGTAAAATGAAAATTTTACTACTATTTTACTAGTTTTTGGTTAATTCCAGCCAAATTCTTAATCAATTTTGCAATAAAATATGTGTTGGCGCACTTTTGTCAGTCGAATTTCACACGTTTTTGTGTCTACAGTTCTGGAGAACTTCGTATCATGATCAAATTTAGCAAATATTTGGACCAACATCAAATATTCACAATATCTTGTCATCATTGATTAAAAATTTCACGTTATGACTAGTAGAATCGTAGTAAAATAGTAGTAAAATTAGTAGAATTATTAGTAAAACAAAAATTAGTAAAATCGGAGCTGCCTGGTAGTAAAACAAAAATAAAAATTAAATTGAAGAGCTGAATTTGTAGTAAATTTAGTAAATAGTAAAATAAAAATCCACTAGTAAAATAACAGTAGAACAGAGGTATGTTTTTATGAATCTTTCATATATAAAAGTGATTAAAATCGTGCATACATATCACCAGTAGTTGAATGGTATTGCTACACTGTAACAAAGGCTCATCAGAGCGTATAGTACATATTTGTTCAAACTAAGATGCCTGTCAAATTGACTGGTGAGATGCAGCCATTCTGCTGTTTGTTTTAGAAGAGGATTCGAAGTAGTAATCGAATCGGACCGGTTCGGAGATAGAGTTCTTATTATTCAAAAAGCATGGACAAATCTGAGGCGACCAGACAGATGGAAAGTTACAAAAAGAGCCTTTGTTGAAATGTATGACGTGCGAGGCTATTATGTAAACGCATAAACTAACAGTAAAGAAAAAACAAACAACAACAAACTTTATGGATCCACCGTAAGTATTTTGAGCGCTAGCGTGTTGCCAGTTCTTTTACTGTTTGCTGGAAGGCGGTGCTTTTTTTACTTTTTCCTTACCGCATAGTAGACTGACGATTTCATAACTTGAAAAGAAAAACATGCGCACATGGGCTGAAAATTAATCTTGTGAGCACTTGGAGATATGAACTGATGGTTAGATGGTTACCACTCGGAAAAGGTTAGCTCCATAGTCAGAGAAGTCTCTGCAATCCATGTTTTGATATAACTTATGCCCTCCATGTAACAAACTTATGTAAACATACGTTTACTGGAAGGCATTATACTATAAGCAAAAATCTATGAACTATAAGTGGACAGAGAGTTTGTAGTCTACAGTGAAGATTGTTTTGCTAGCACATGTCTTGCCACCATGTCTGGTTCAGGTAGACAGCTGTGGCAAATGGAATGGTTATGACTCCAAGGGCCGAATTATGAATCGTGATTTGCATCTTGAGCAAATGCTGAAACGAAAAGGAACAAAAAAGTGGCAGCCAAGAAAGCGACAACGAACGATGAGAGTTGTTTGGTAGAGCCGAAAGTGGAAAGTACATTTGGTAGGTACTACCAAATTTCAGGTAAGTCCAGATTCAGGCATCTCTAAAATCCAACTTCAGGTTCAGGTCTAGGTTCAGGTACATTTTTCAAAAGTACCCAGGTGTCAGGTTCAGGTTCAGATACTTTCAAATATAGGCACAAATTTTCGGCTATGAGCTAAATCAATAGCGCTCCTGTTCCTTTTCTTAAGAAAACGATCCATGTTCAAAGCAATCGAAATTTACAAAACCAACAATTCGACTAAAACGAGAAAAACGCAATACAATTTTTGCGGTATGACGGACCGATCGCCATTATAGTAGGAAACCCCACGCACTCCACGAACGTTGATTTCAAACTCTAAGTTCCGCATTGAGGTAAGGCTCAGGCTTACATAAGTTCTACTAGCTCACATTTAAGCTTACGTTCAACAAACAAACTAAAGCTTAGGCTTAGGCATAGAGGAAGACAAGCTTTCATAAAGGCAATTTCCGGATGGGGGCTTTTCCCTATAATCAAGCCCAAGCAGCTTTTCACAGAATTCCCGAGTCTGAAATAGTTATACAGTGTATGTAGTAAACACAAGTTTCTTGTCTCAAAACAAAACTCCCATATGCAGACATAGTTGTCTGATACCGTAATTCGGTCTTAAAGGGCTCCAGTGTAGAGATGGCTGCAAAATCCAGTTTCTGCCGTCGGCCCAGCCGCCGCCAAAGTTTATTTAAAGTGGCCAGCACAATGTTAAAGCGGCCGATGGGTCAGTTTTAAGTGACCAGTCGGTCGGGCCGTCTCGTGCACAGTTTTAAGGCTACCGTTCGGCCGGGCCTTCTCTGTACTAGTTTTATAGCTGCGATTCTGTTCGCCAGTTTGAAGGCTACCGTTCGGTCGGGACGCATTGGCACAGCTTTACAGCTTTACAAATTCTATCGGTCCGCTCTGACCGGTTTTAACGGACCGGCCTTTCCCGTACCTGGTGTATATAGCTACGATTCTGTCCGCCAGTACGACGCAGTTTCAAGGCTACCGTTCTTTACTTCTCTGCAATATAGCTAAGAATCTGTCTGTCCGCACTAAATTCGGTGTGTACGCAGTTTTAGCAAAACTGTATAACTGCTCTCTTAATCTCAACGCTTCGGGCGCGAACCAGCGGGCGCCGTTTCTACCGAAAAGGCGCTCATTGGCGAGTAACAGCAAAGGCAAATTCATATGAACGTTAAATCAATGTCAAGCACCCCCATACATCTCATACCCTGCACCGCTACCTACACGGCTGATGCGATTCTCTCTTTCAAAACCGCTGGCAGAAAGTTGTCACAGAGAGCGTACAAATGAGCGATGTCGTTGAATCGACTGAAGCTCATGTCCTTCAGTAATAGTTCCACAAGTCTGAAGTCCTCTTTCTCAGTGGGAGACAGAGCGTCCCAGAACGGTGCGTAATGCTGGCACGCGCTTCCGAAATCGGCGTTTTGCTGGCCATTCGACCGTAGTTTGTGTGCAATAAACACAACAAATTTCCGGATTTTCGGCATTGTAATTGGCAACTGTAATGCAATTATCTAATTATAGAGTATGTCAAGTTGAAAAAAAGGAAAACGTTCAGAATTCACACAGATGCAGTCAAATCAGGAACTGGAAAGACAAAAAATGAGAGAGTATATCTAACCGCCACAAAATTTCTAGTCAAAACTTTTAAAATCTATGATGGGTTAACTTCACACAAGAGTATGTAAAGCTCAAAATTGCAGACAAATAGAACAGTCAGACAAGGGCCCTACGAATAAAGGAGGAGATTGACAGGACGCGACGATAAGGACTTTTATCTAGTAACGCACGCAGGTTGATTATCCCATGGTTTCAGACGGTATGATTTACATGTTATGTGGAAAGGTCTCTACAGCTAAAGGTGAATAATTGAGAGCGCCGAAGACTTAATTGGATGGTACCATCAAAATGTGCTGCAAACGAAAACATGTTCAATTTATCTAAAATAATTATACTCTCTTATGACCGATCAACCAACTGATAAAAAGCAATATCAACCCCACCAACTGCCCAACTACTCTGTAGGCTTGGGACTGGATAGCCCAGCTCGTATGCTTGACGCTGGTAAGGCTATACCTACTCCCGCCCGGTTCGCCAATTGGAGCCCTCAATCCGTGGAGCTAAATGATTCAGATCGTCTGGTAAATGATTAGGGGTGTGTGGAATTGTTTTGTTAAGCTGGCTAATGTTGTTTTCTATAGGGTAGTCATGGCTGGTGATGGAAACGCCTTAACTAGTAAAAGTGTGTGTATATCGTATAATCCCATATAGTTTTAAACGCCGAATTGTTCAGTTTTTTGTCGAAAAATCTACATATTCTTGCTAGTTTTGATCCCGAAAAGCAACTTTTGGCAATTTCTCTCTTTTAGTCTCTGTCTAGTTTGGTAAATTGTTCGATATTTTTACTAAGTTTTCAGTTTTTCAAGAAAAACTAGAACTAAAAAACGTTCTGCATGGTAATTTTTATCATGTTAATTTTTGTTTATGGACTGTCGAAAGTGAATTGCACCACTTCTTGACTGTGATTGTAGGTATTTATGGCTGTGCATGCGGCGTCGGCGGATGACCTGTTACAGTTATGACACACATTATTTATAACGGTGATCGTTCATGGATTGGAAATGGTTCGTATCCAGGCCACAAACGATCAGATAAGTCAGCTGTACAATCACCAGCCCGCACAGTTTCGTTATCACCTCATTAGCGCCACGAACGATTTGCGTCAATGGCGCAACTGCCACCGGTTGCTCATTGACAATCAATTCAAAGTAATAATTTTTATAAAGTATTGCGTCGTTTCTCTTATAAACGGTGAACTTTTTAGTTTCACATTCAGGAGTACTTCTACTGTCAATAGCTTCAGTCCATTCATTTAGACAAGCCAAAAGCTGTGTAACGGTCGACTTTTTATATTATTATGCTTCAGGAAAGTGACTAGCTCCTCCCTTACGTACAATTGATTCAATAACCTTACTACAAACGCAAAGTAAACTACGATAATTTTTTGCACTTGACAAAACCCCCTTTTTATGAATAGGAACTAGGAACTTTTGGACGTTTTCCAATCATCTGGCACCACGCCAGAAGCAGAAGAAAAATTAAGTAAACGTTCCAGTGGTTTTGCAATTGCCGAAGCAATATTACAGATAAAAAGTGTGGGTAATACTGTTATTTTACTATAGTATAGTAAAACAAAAATTAGTAATACTAGTGGTATTTTACTAGTAGTAAAACAATAGTAAAAAGTAAAATTAAGAGCCAATAGTAAAGTAAAAATTAAATTAAATTAACAAAGACCGTCAATAGTAAAATGAAAATTTTACTAATATTTTATATTTTTTGTATCCAGCCAAATTCTTTATCAATGTTCCATAAAAATGTAGTTTTGTCTCGCAAGGAAGGGGAATTAATCCGAAGCAATATTGCACATTGATGCAAAATTGCCCTAAGATAAAAGTAAAAAAATAAAAACTTGAAAATTGAAAACAAAATTTAGTAAAATCATAGCTGCTTGGTAGTAAAACAAAAATACAAATTAAATTGAAGCGCTGAATTTGTAGTAAATTTAGTAAATAGTAAAATAAAAATCCACTAGTAAAACAACAGTAGTGGGTAACCATCCGGCCCAGACGAATTTTTAGGCTCAAGCATTAAAATGTGATCAAAGACCCTCTGTTCATCGATATGTATCCTGCTCAATCGATTATCATGATTTATTTAATTTAAGATTAAATTATTATTTTTCGGTTAAGCTTCATTTGAGACTCCGCTTCTCGCCGTACCAGTACAGATAGCGCTCCACTGAAAGAACAACGATGTTATTGTGCAAAAAGACATTAGATTTAAAATACATACGTGACATTCTTTCCATTTCTTGCCATGCCCAAAAACTTTTTGGGCGTGCTACAATGTCTGCGAGCAACATATTGAAGCGTTGTACGCATCGTTGAAGCTGGTCGAACCCATAGCTGGTTTCGACTAGCCGTTCCAAGTCTGGTCTAAGGTCCTACATCTGACGACAGGCTCGTTCGGTGGGGGTGCTGAAATTAAGAAAAACATCTAAAAGCCTACTACCAACGACTGTTACCAATAGCGGCCAAACGCCATTATGACAGGATGAAGAAAAGAACAGCGAAGTAAAGTTCGTATGTAGCAAGAATGTGTGAGTGTAGTAGTAGAGAAGCAGTCCACTTTTGCGAGTATATATAAACAATCCCACAGGTTGTAAACTTTAAACAAATTTTATTATCAAGCCAGACTCTGCCAAGTTTCCGACACGTGCGTAGGTAAAGCAAGACAGATCATCAAAACGATAACGTTGACCGGGGCAACTTTTTGGGTGTGTAATTCTGAAGCCGAGTTAGGGGACAAAGTACATATCTATTCATCTCAAACGATCCCACAGGTTGTAAACTTTAAACAAAATTATTTTCAGGTTTGGTCGACCAAGCTTGCTACAGAGCGCGCAGCTAGCCTTTTCAAAATTTAGACGTTGAGCAGACAGTTCTTGCGTCTGAAGCAGAGTTTAAGGCGCAAAGTATCTACCACCCTGTGCAGCTGTGGAGTCGGTATGTACCATTCAAGAGAGCACTGTACTGGACTGCAGTGATTATCTAGGTGGTCTAGATTTTCAAACTGAAAGACCCGAAATAATTACGAAATTAGGATTATTCAACGCGGATTACAATTGCCATGTAATTTTGTTAGTTTGTTATGTATACATTAGTAAAAACAGAAATGATGCAAGAGAGAGAAAGAGTACAAAGGTGGTTGAAAATTTCAGTTAAAGAAGCCTGTACACTTGGACGAACTGTTCCCCAACTTACAGAGGTTGTCTAGTCAAACATCCGGCAGGATCCACAAGTGCTGTTGCACTATGAAGACGATCAAGACAACGACGAGATGTACAGACATACAGAGGTTGTCTAGTCAAACATCCGGCAGGATCCACAAGTGCTGTTGCACTATGAAGACGATCAAGACAACGACCAGATGTACAGACATACAGAGGTTGTCTAGTCAAAGATCCAGCAGGATCCACAAGTGCTGTTGCACTATGAAGACGATTAAGACAACGACCAGATGTACTGACATACAGAGGTTGTCTAGTCAAACATCCGGCAGGATCCACAAGTGCTGTTGCACTATGAAGACGATCAAGACAACGACCAGATGTACAGACATACAGAGGTTGTCTAGTCAAAGATCCAGCAGGATCCACAAGTGCTGTTGCACTATGAAGACGATCAAGACAACGACCAGATGTACAGACATACAGAGGTTGTCTAGTCAAAGATCCAGCAGGATCCACAAGTGCTGTTGCACTATGAAGACGATCAAGACAACGACCAGATGTACAGACATACAGAGGTTGTCTAGTCAAACATCCGGCAGGATCCACAAGTGCTGTTGCACTATGAAGACGATCAAGACAACGACCAGATGTACAGACATACAGAGGTTGTCTAGTCAAAGATCCAGCAGGATCCACAAGTGCTGTTGCACTATGAAGACGATCAAGACAACGACGAGATGTACAGACATACAGAGGTTGTCTAGTCAAACATCCGGCAGGATCCACAAGTGCTGTTGCACTATGAAGACGATCAAGACAACGACCAGATGTACAGACATACAGAGGTTGTCTAGTCAAAGATCCAGCAGGATCCACAAGTGCTGTTGCACTATGAAGACGATTAAGACAACGACCAGATGTACTGACATACAGAGGTTGTCTAGTCAAACATCCGGCAGGATCCACAAGTGCTGTTGCACTATGAAGACGATCAAGACAACGACCAGATGTACAGACATACAGAGGTTGTCTAGTCAAAGATCCAGCAGGATCCACAAGTGCTGTTGCACTATGAAGACGATCAAGACAACGACCAGATGTACAGACATACAGAGGTTGTCTAATCAAAGATCCAGCAGGATCCACAAGTGCTGTTGCACTATGAAGACGATCAAGACAACGACCAGATGTACAGACATACAGAGGTTGTCTAGTCAAAGATCCAGCAGGATCCACAAGTGCTGTTGCACTATGAAGACGATCAAGACAACGACCAGATGTACAGACATACAGAGGTTGTCTAGTCAAAGATCCAGCAGGATCCACAAGTGCTGTTGCACTATGAAGACGATCAAGACAACGACCAGATGTACAGACATACAGAGGTTGTCTAGTCTTTCTAAGAAAGTTTGTTTGTTTGTTGAGAATCAGCTTTCTAAACTGCAAACTAGAAAGTCATCTGCCCCTGACTCTATTCCTGCTGTTTTTCTTTCGGACCTGCAGTGTTTTTTCTAATAATCATTGAAACTGTTGGGAGCAAAATTTATTTTTTGTACCAGTTGTCCTCTTCTCGTCGTCAACCAAGGAGGAGTGTCAGAATGTGTAGTGAGTGAGTAGTAAACTAATTTCTGTGTGTGTATAACCGGTTCAGTAAGGATGGTAGCTCTGACCTCTCCTTGCATTTAGGACGGCTCCCTAAGCTCACTGTTTTCAATGTTCTGTCTGTTACGTTGCCTCCATAAAACGTTATCGTTGTTTCTGGGCGCCTGCTCACGCACCATTAGTGACAATACGGAGCCTGCCGAGACACCTAAGGCAGCCTCTCACGCACCCGCGCCTCAGGCTAGGCTTTTAGGCTAGGCTGCATTCGTATCAATGAAAAATTAATATTTTGAACATTTTTGGATTGGTTAAATGGTCTACAGTAATAATAAGTCTGTAGTAAGAATATGTCCACCAAGATGAAGGATAGGTTGAATGAAGACTAAAGTAATTACCCACCAAGATGAAGGATAGGTTGAATGAAGACTAAAGTAATTACCCACCAAGATGAAGGATAGGTTGAATGAAGACTAAAGTAATTACGCAACTGATAGGGTCAATAAAAATTTGATTTTATCAGGATATGTAATATTTATGTGTAATTGAGGTGTATAGTATTTTATTCTTTATCTATGCAATTAACATATTGATCCAATATGTAAACAAATCGTCATCCACAGAGTCTATGGGAAAGTCTGGCAGTTCTAGCAGCTGTCTGTTGCCGTTTCATGAGATGTTTTGCCCGTCTGGGTTCCTCCACTGAACACCTAATATTAATTTGAAGGTAGATGTTTAATAGATTTATTGTATAAAATATTTAAACTTACTGTGTGTTTTTGGTAGTGGTCATGATAGTCGGATTGATTAAAAACAACGTCTTTAATAACCATAGTAGTGGTTGTCCATTAGCCATTTTTGTAAATATTCATTTTCCAGTACTAGTTCTCGAAGGAAGATTTGTTCCGGCATAGGTTCGGTTTGTACCTCTTTATTGATGTTGGCTTGGCCATAATCTGAAAGTGTGAAACAGTTGTTTTTAATTTTTTTTTACTTTTCATTTTGATGCATTCTGTTTGTTTTTTTATCCGTTAGTTTTTTTCGTTCTCACTTGACAACCAATTGGTCGCAAGAAACTGATAAAATTTTACAAGTGAGGTAGATAAATTTGATAGGTGAGAAATTGAAAATTTTACAATTACTTGACATTGACTTGTAAATTGGCCACTTGATTTGTACTTGACTTGGCAATTTTCAGTGGTGAGAAAGCGAAAATTTATCAAGTTTGCTTGTTTTGTCAAGTACAAGTCAATTACAAGTGAGGTGAGAAATTCCCCACTGGAGAGCCTATATATGGCCGGATTTTTTCAATTTTTATTTGGGGAAATTTTGGGGGATCTTTTTCTCAGTTTTGGGGGAGTTCTGGCTCTCATACCTGGCAACACTGGGGGAATCAGCGTCTATAAACAGGAGATTAATTCAAAGAAAATATACATGCCACATACCCCGGCAAATGTGTAAGTTCAGACAGCCAGGCGGCGGGGTTCTTGAGAAGGGATGGCGAGGGGAAGGAGAGAGGGCACTCTACTGGATAATAGGCCCTCATATAGCAAGTTCACAATCGGTTATTAATACCCATTACAGCCTTTACTGAAAGAAAACGTCTTTATCGCCAGAGGGAATAATGTAACATTGATGATTAATGTTTAAACATTCACTAAAGCAGCGATGGCATTTTCAGGATGTGCTTGCAAAGAACGAGGTAAATTAAAACTTTGACTAATCGCAAACAGTGTGAAAAGCTACAAGCTGTACGGCAAAACTATCGCACCTTGCACAAGCTCAAGATGCAACCACTCCAGTGTAACCAACATATGTGAACAGAGTTCAGAAGAGACGAGTGAAGGGAAAGGGAGCCAAGCCAAATATCGAATATTATTTCAAAAAATGTTGCGCTATGCTATCAATTACCTACCGTTTGGTGTAAACCACTGTGGGCTCAGACCGATAGAGCATGAGATAATTGAGTGGTGAAATATTGTCACACTTTTACTAATCGACAGACTTTTAGACAAAATCGAGATTTAGGGACGACGTCGTTTATGGACGGCCTTTAGACTTAAATGACAATCTGACCATCGGATTCTTCTGTCCAACCACTAGTGGATAAACTTGGAGGGCTCTGTTCAACGCAGTTTCCCCCATTTTACTTACCCTACTACTCTAACTAAACGAAATGTGTAGAACAAGTAGAACGGGTCAAGAGTTATCGATTAAGTTCATATAATGACCTATAAATGTTCATATAATATATACCTATAAAATGACCTTCTTCGTCTTCGAAATCGCCGTTTCGCCCGCGCTGGCGCACAAAGCTTCTAAGGCCTGTAGGGTTTCCCAGTCCGATTCGGGTTTTTCTGGTTTCCCTCGGCTCGGACCTGGCACGTCCGCCGGATCCCGTCGGCCCGGACCCGACACGTCCGCGGGATCGATGTCCGGTGGAGGCCGTTGGTTAGCTTCGCCCGTCTCTCGTAGCACCTGTCCGGCTTCCTGGCAAAACTCCATGAAGGCGTCGTTGGCCTCTCTGGACTTGGCCAACGCTTCCGTCACCTGAGCCACCAAGTCTCGTAGCTCGCCCGTCCTTAAGAGCTAAAAACAAGCATAAAGTCACAAAACAGGCTTCTAAAAACACAGATTTGTCTTAAATATCAGAAGCGGAAGCACCAAATTTGGTTACCAATGGCCTTCTAGGAGGACTTTAGGCTAGCAGTTAAAACAAACTAACAACTTATAACTAACAAACTTTTTAAACTAACAATCACGCTACCTGAGTGCCAGCCTTCAATGTTATTGTTAGTTCGGCGAGTAAGTCCGTGCATGCTCCACAACGAGCGAGGAATCTCCGGATTATGCAGCCACTGCGTTTGGAAATAGGTGAGAATCAGCTGGACGAGGCGGCGCAAGGGCAGTGGCTATAGGAGGGTAACCAGAGGGGAGGTACACGCCTGGCGCTGTTCTAACATCATATAAAACCGTAAAGCAGTCTGAATTTTGTTAAAACGCAAGAAACTGAAAAAGGAGGAAACGGGAAAAGAGGAAACAGGAAAGGAGGAAACGGGCACAAACCTGCTCAACTTGTTGAATCTGAGATACAATGTAGTTTACATAGAAGACATGATTTTATAAGTAGAAAATGCCCAAATTTAGGGTCACTTTTGTCGCCCCTTCGAAAACCATTATCTTCTAACTATGGTGGTCATATAATCAGAAGTCTCTGGCAGGCATTATTTGGTTGAGCGAAAAATTTCTTGCAAACAACGAGTTAATAACAAACTAAATTTGAAATTGTAGTGTGTCCAGCAAGTAAATAGCTAGTAAATTAAAAAATAAATTAACTGGGAAACAGTGCCACAGAATGGAGCTCGACCTTGTCAAGAAATAGTCCTAAGGCCCAAGTTGCTCGAACGCCTCCATAAAAGTTATCCGCAGAAGAACGCCAGGTCGCTTATTCTTTACACAGAGTTTAGGTCGAATTTCTCAATTTGGGCTCCATGAGAAAAGCGTTAAATTCAAAATGTTTACACTTTTGTCAACTTCTGCAGAGTATTGTTTGTAGTGTAGTACAGCTCTACCAGTGTATTTAAACGATGTCTGCTATAAATGAGTCCTGTAACGTATAAGTAATCACATTACCAAACACTTGTTTACATAAGGGGTTACACACAAGAGAATCGGCGGGCAAGCAGGCAAACCACATGGCTTGCCGTGAGAGTGATCTTCCTGAGGTGGCTTGCAACTGCTGGTCGACTATGAGAAAGATCTGACTCTGAACACAATTTCAAATCGCAGTCAATCCACCAAACACTGCATGTAGCTAGAGCCTGGCGTTTTGAACATACTGACATGCGATCAAATGCGCTCACGATTTCGATGTGTTGGGACGCCGCCGCAGAAGGTCCGGAAAGGAACGACCAGGAATTATGAGTTATAAATTTGTGCGCCTGCCATTTGCATGCAATTTTGCATGCGTGACTTTGGACGGCCGACTTGGGCTTAAAGCGTGTTCATTTTCCTGCGAAATTCTGCTGTATTTGGGTCGCAAACTGTGCGGTAACTGTTTACATTCGCTGTGTAACTAACTGTTTGCTGTTTCCGCAACGACCTGCCCGGCAATTCTGTCTTTACTGTATTTTAGGAAACTGCAACCTACTGGATGTCTAAAATCCCACGCTTTTTATAGGCTTTTCTAAGGTGATTGTCTTAAGTATGCTAATGTGTGAACGTGACGGTTTTGATATTCTAAACTGCCTGTTTTTACTACTTTAAAGTGACGTTTTTGCGCGCGGCGTAGATAGTATCGTTAAAATTGTTGATGCCTCGCTCTGGTAGCCCTCGCTCTGACAGAAACCTCATTAACGCCATGTGTCTGGAGCCGCCTAGTGGATGAGTTGGGGACAGCAAGGACGACTTTCGTGTCGTTGCTCCCCCAGGTCAAGTCTACGCGGCCCCAGAAACAGGATTTTGAGGCCTTTTTAAGATCTGCCAAGGCCAGGACTGGTCAGTCGGTGAAGTCGGTAGTCGTCACAACTCGCCGTTTCTATACATTCGAGTATGCACGTTCTTGTGTATGAGTTCTGAGGCCAGCGACGATGAAGAGCAGACATAGATGCAATGAAGGCACCTTGAACCTCAAGGATGGTCTTTGGCAAACCAGCAACCCTGTCAACTTTGACTACAGTGGTGGAGGATTTGGATGTTGTTCATGGCTTAGTTGGTGTGCCACCATCCCTAGAAGCATTCTTGGACAGCACTGGTTGTCTGACGATGGCAATCTGGCTCTCACCAACCAAGCAAACAGATGGACTAACAATTGTGAAGGTGAGACAATTCAGTTATCAGATCAGGGAATTCCCTTCAAAAGGCTTAACTACT
The DNA here is from genome assembly GCA_030248155.1 of Sabatieria punctata. Lineage (NCBI taxonomy): Eukaryota > Metazoa > Nematoda > Chromadorea > Araeolaimida > Comesomatidae > Sabatieria > Sabatieria punctata. The sequence goes on from JASANB010000356.1 coordinate 17,469, forward strand.
ATGAACACCGCCCAAAACCAGATGATCCAAGACCAGTTGGTCATCGACGCAAAAGGATTGCGCCCCAGGCATCAACTGCCCTCAGCATCCGAGTATTCAAGAATTATTCCAAGCCTGACTTCCAGTTCCTTCGGTTCCAAAGGCACTTGCGAACACGACTTAAGCACTACATACACTGTTGTCACTTACCAGAACACAAGTGACGCAAGGTTCCCTTGCTAAACCTGTACGCTTCAAAAGACAAGTTAGAAGACAAGCAACAAGTTCTAGTAGACCAAATACTTTGGTCTACGAAAAGGATGGAAAGGATTCATTGGTAACCAACGATCAGCTAGCTGGACAACTGCAAGCTGTCTTAGAGTTACAACAATGTAACCTACGCTTTGCTTTTTAACATGCCATTGCAGCACACTGTCAGTCTATGGAGACAATTCTTGCCATTGTTCGCGCAGGACTCACTGCTGAGCCTACCATGGCTATGCATTCTCTTCTGAACCACACCAACTTGTTCGCAAAAGCTAGTGCAAACCTCATAGAAGTGTACCCTTGTGAGTTCCTGTCAAGACAATCTTACACTTTACTCCCGATGAAAAACACCTGCTACTAGGCGGCAATAAAAAGGGCGTGTTTTGGATAATGGTTTGAGGTGAGTTGTCAATATACTATTCGATTGGGGTTTGATTGTTTGAGTTATCTATAAAGATACCGTTTTTTTCTATGTGTAAATATTATGTAAACAAACTTACGTTACAAATATTAATCTTTCAGTCAGATATAGACATTTTTCGTGAAATACAGATTTATCTTGTTATAAAAATTAATTTCAGTCGACACTTGTAATTTCGAAAAACTAACATGTTTGTAATTTCTAGCCCGGACTAGATATTTCCATATTTTAGTACAAAGATCACTTGTGATAAAATCAGATATATAAAGGACAGCTCAGCATAAGTCGTCTTACTATTTCTATTAGCGTCTTGCAGTTGATGCAGTTTTACTATAGAGGTTTGTCTGTTTTAGAATCTTCTGCTCAGGATGCGGTCAGATGACGATTGTGAAGGTTTGCCGACCGGGTGCCGTTTCAGTGGTAAGTTTTTTCTAATTCTAGGACAGTCAACTATAAAATTATTAATTTGTATAGTATTGTTTATAATTTTATAAAGAGACTTTTGTTTTTAGCTGTCGATAGATGCCGTCCTGTTGTTAGTCTTCTTCGCGCACATTGGTGTCAAGCTACTCTGTCTTGCGAAAAAAGAATTCCGCGAAATAGTTTACGCCAGTTGGCCATGGTTGGTTCGTAAAATTCAGCTCAGAATCGTACACATGCGCATGGGAATTCACAAAGTATTAAAAGTTGGCTAAAAAGTCTTCTATATTTTGTTTTTAGGTATACATTTCAAACCCTAGCGGTGCGGAAATCGAAATAGCTCGGCTAAACGATGGCGTTCCAGACAGCGTGCGAAACTATCTGAAGAGCTGGAACAAACCTGCTACAGCCCATAGAGTTAGGACTCAAATTCTTGAGTAGAAGTCAAATGCTTTTATCCCCGGGCGATGGGTGAGCATCTGGGTCAGAATTTTGTCTAGAATTTCCCCCTCAAACCTGTTGCTCGACTCGGCTGACTGTTCGCTAAATCTAATGTGTTTTGTTCCGATGATGGTTAGTGCTTTTGTAAAGGTGGGTTCACATAGTCGGTCGGCGTCGGCAGATCGGCAACTCGGGAAATCGACCCCAATTTGAGTACACACATAAGCATGCAGCAGTTCACATAGTCTGTAGTGCGTCTGGAGCCGTTCCAGACGGCTAAAGACTTGCCGATGATTTGCCCAAATCCCAAATCGCCAGGACGCGATTTACAACCTTTTATGGCCGCCAAGCGTTCCCGACCAATTAAACAGTGCGCTGAGCATGCGGCCGGTTCACATAGGCGCGGTTGGTCGGGGATGGACAGGCGCTAATCACACAGCGGCACTGCTGACCAGAACACCTGAGCAGCTGTAGATAAACCGTTTTAAGCAAAAAGCAGATAGTCACTGCATGCATATTACTTTTCTCTGCGCTCTCTGTGAAATCGAGAAGCGAAAATCGAGCTGTCACCCTCTGAGCCAAAAGCACCGAAATCAAACTTGGGCTTTTCCATTCAGAAAAATTTCGCAAAGATGTCTCCGTAGATAAATACACAACACTGCCGCAGCTTTACACCTGCGTTAGAGCTCATAGAACCGCCCATTCTGTCACCGGTACAGCGCAAATGACTCAAATGCCTGTGCTCATTAGACTTTTGGGCCGTCAAAATACCGTAATTATCAGGTAGGCCGGCCGGTTCCAGATGCCGACAAGAGACTATGTGAATTGCGTTTTAACCCAGTTTTTCTCCACCGCTATACCGACGCTCGGCCCCGATATTTTGCCGATGGCGTTGCCGACGCCGACCGACTATGTGAACCCACCTTAAAGGAAATCAGAATTTTCTCGGCCCACCCTATGTATATAACGAAACTGTTCCGATATTTTGCGACGCCTTCCAGGATTTGAACCGATCTGACTTAAGATTTTCCTCTATCACAACAGCGGCTATACTTACAAACTCTCGAACATCAACAGCCTGGTAAAGGTAAAGCAGCCCCGTCATTGCCCGTCTGTTGTCTACGCTGCTAGGAACGATCAAGGATTCATAATGTCAATCGAACTGTGCTGGCTAGAAGCACACATACTGTTCCAGCACATTAACGCCTACGGTGAAAGCTCGATCGTTCCTATTGGTGGCTTGGAACTGGTACCTCCGGAGTTGTATGCATACGATGTATAAATAATTTTATAAACATGAACAAAAGGTGCCAGCAAGCGTATTGGCATGACTCTTAGTACGCAGCCCCTCAGTACGGCTCGATTAAAACACGCCAATACGCTTGCTGGCGCTATCAACAAACAGTGCTACACAGCGCTGGCGCCGAGCGGCTTTGCTTTTTTAAGAGTCAGTCTCTGAACCGATCGAGTCTTGGTCCTTTGCCATATTCAGACCCCAAAAATGAAACTTTGGCGTGGAGGGCTCAAAGTTGGACGACTAATACGTATGGATAGGTTATATAACCACCGCAAAGGATATCCCGATTCGACTCTCCACGCTCGAGATACGGCCTTCTGAAAATCGGTCCGCTTAACTATGGGACCAAAATTTCAAAATCGAATTTCTAGCGCACTAATCAGTGTTGGGACTTAAAAATTGGGGGTTTAGGGTAACTTTTAGAGTACTTTCAGAATCAACGGTCGAATTCGATTTTCAATGAAAAAAATTTTTTTCGACCCCCTTTGGAGCCCCCTAGCTCGTCTGGAACCCCCACTACACCGTTTTTTTTATTTCAGAATATTGTAGCGCTATCAATCCCCTACAGTTTGGTATAAGCCACATTGGCTGACCCGTGGAAGAAAGTGGTGAAATATGGCTTCAAAGTTGAAAAATCCGCTGGTTCCGCGCGGCGAATTAGCGTAGACAAAGCCACTTGTCAGATTACTCAACATAACGCCCCAATTTTAAGATTTGCGCGCTTCTGCGCCACTAGCATACCCAGGGTGTGTACTCCCTCCTCCCCGGTGCAGATAGGAAGGAAAATGGGAAAAAAAATTAAGAATAATGTCAAAGTTCAGAATATCTTTTAAAGGCTAATTTCTCAAAATTTGCAAGATCTGGTTGGTAAAATGCCTAACCAGGTCTCTTTAAACAGCTCATTATTCTTATGCACAGATTATATTTTTTAAAACGCCTTCATAAACACAAATTTTTCGGTCGGTCAAATATTACACACGCACACACACACAATCCTAGATACGCCAGGCCTATGTACATTGTATAAGAAAAAATAGTTACGGAGAGATCAGTTCATCCATTGGAATCGAGACCGGTGGAGGTGGTGTTGACAAGGGTGGTGCCGATGAATTCTTAATAACATTCGATAGAATTTTAAAGCACATTTTTCGATATTACCAAAACGTTTACAACGATCGCTTACCCAAAATTGACAGCCGAAGATCCAAGCAGATTACAGAATCGGTCTGGACTCCTAGTAGTCAGTGGGTGTCCTCGGGGTCGAACACGAATGTGGTAAATTAAAAACAAAAATGCGCAACGCATAGCATTGCTGCCCCTCCTCCACCGCTTCTGAACAAGAATATCGCCCAGTCTTAAAAAATCAGAAAACTAGTGCAATCGAAATTTTAGGGATAATATTACCGAAGGTAGGTGCGAGAGCGCTGGAGGTCGCAGAGTTCCCCACCTCACGGTGGACTTCAACATTTGTAACTATAAAAAAGAGTGTAGTTCAATAAAAATAATAGAATATACCAATACCGAAACTAGAACCGGTAACGCTCGGGGGCGACCTCGCCACACGGTGGACGTCGCCGAAAGTGGCAGCATCTGCAAATATCAATAAATAAATAATACTGATTGCTGGCTGCAGCCAGGGCTGTTTGTTTTCCGGAAAAAACTCAAGCCGGTTTTTTCCTGTTTTTTTCCGGTTTTTTTCCAAAAGTTATTTTCCGAGATGACAGAAAAAAATTTTTAACAATAGCTTTTTATTGCAGAATTCAACGAAATAGCGTGAGTATTATTATAAAATGCACTAATTTCATGTTTTAGAGTAGTAATTTGATTTTAAAACACCAAAAATACAATTATAAAAGTTGCCTAAAATGGTACCAATATTTTTTCGAAAAACAGCTAAGTTATGCCATGGAAATGCTTGTAAGGCTTCTATTAACGTAAATTCAAAGCATTGGAAGCGAATTTAACCAGTTATTGTGCCTATTTCCTTTAAAAACTTACTTGAGTTTTTTTCCGCATTTTAGTTTTTTTCCGAGCCCCTAGGAAAAAAACCGGTTTTTTTCCGGAAAAAAAACGAAAAAAAAACGAGGAAAAAAACCGGCCCAACAGCCCTGGCTGCAGCCCTTGGCCGGAGCTGCAGCTCCCACAAGAGCCAACTGAGTGCCGCGAGCTCTTATGCAAGGCCCCTCCGTGTGCGCTGTCTAAATCGTAATGCAACAGCCAGATGACGGATATATTTAAAATACGTTTGTTGGCTGCAATCTGACAAATGCACAAGCACCGCTCAGAAATTGTTAGTTTTGTCTGTGACCAAGTGCTACAGTATGTAGGTAGTACTACAACCTTTAGAAGTGATTCTATCAATGAAACAAGAGCAAAATCTTGACAAAAGTCTTGTTCCTTATCCCATAGTGTGAACGCGTCTGGAATAAGGCCTTATTCCACGCAAGTGTGAACCGGGCTTAGGCGGAACAAGCGAGGTTGCGCTACTGTCACTCTTTTACTGAATTACACACTGCACAACGAATACAGACAAGTGGTGTAAAATAAATAGCACTATCAGTAGCAACATACACTATGTACAAAAATTTACGACAAAATTTACAACGGGTAAGCCTTGGCAACACTCCGAAAGAAATTCTCGAATGAGATAGACGGCTGATAATGCGTTGACGCATGTTTCTAAAACAATGACACTGTACCGTGCCGTGAGTACTATTTCTAAATTGGCCCAGTGCAGAATTTTCTCTGTCACTGAACTGATTCATGTGAGTCTAGATCCAGGTCCATGGACTCTGCGTGTTTCCAACATCGGTGGCTTTGAATGTTCGGTGCTGCTATACCGCCATTAATAGCCGCTCCGCAAAGGCTCCCCTTGACTGGAGGCTGTGGGTGCCCTACAAATCCGGATTTTCACCCACTCCCACCAACGACTAACGGAGCGCTTCCAGGGCGGCCTCATAGGTAAAATTATGCAGATCATTTCGCTCATAGCATGTGTGACTTGGTTATGTAAACAAAGTTTTCGACTTGTGACTGTGCATAGTATGCCATTTATTCATAAATGTCTTTCATTCGCTGTCCTCTTTGTTGGTGAGCGACAAAGCTTTATTCTGCACCAAAATAGCACCGCCAGTACCGCTGCCACCAGAATAAATTAGCTTTTCATGCAGAATACTTCGAAAAATTTTTTGATTGGGCTAGGTTAGTATGTTTTCCTTCCAGAATTGCATCTCACGCCGAGCACCCGGGGGATAGGTAAATGCACTGATCCCAGTGCTGGGTATCAAAGATACTTGCGCGGCACGTGCCAAGGCTCTAGCAGTGGCTGGACCGACCAGCACTGCTGTTAAGATAGCAAGCACCCTCTGGCGTTCCAGCAAGTTAGACTGCGATAACACCTCAGAGGATGCCTCAGGGTGGGGCTCTGTTCCACGGGGGCTTGCCATGCCCCACTAAACAATGGCGGCAGATCAGACGATATGTCAGCGTCGAGGTCCCGACAGCGGGCGGCTTGCCACGGCGCAGAAGGGTCCGGGTCTGCCTGCCAATCCGAATACTAAAATATATTTACAACTCCACGCATAATGCGAAGAATATACTGAGAACTTGACTGGAAAAACAGGAGAGGATAATGTCAAAATGCTGTATATAATTTTTTCAATACAATAAAAATTACGGCAGAACATCGTAGGACGTTACCACAGTTCAATAAGAAAAGACAAGTAAAGTCATTACCAAAAAGCTTAAGTCAAACGCCTCTGGCCCCTTGGCGCTAATTGGCTCCCTTGTTGAGCCCTGAAAATGTTGAGAACACATATGTATAATGCCAAAAACAACCTATACCTAGCGCTAACAATGTCTAGATTTTTTGGTCTCTCTACCCGTTGTGGGTCAGATAAGAGCTACCTTACCTACTGAAATGGTTACACCTGCATAAAATTACAGCACTGAGCGCAAAACATAAATACGATTGCCAAAACACAGATTTCTACACCTACTTACTAAACAAAACCTACCGTACCAATAACCCAATAAAAAAGACCAATTACTTTCGATCTGTCGCGCTGAAGGAGCGGTTCGCTACCTGCGGTACTGATTGTCGATCACGTACCGCTCGTATTGAGTAAGCTGGTACGGGGACAGTCAGCGTCTATAACAAGAGATTAATTCAAAGAAAACATAACATGTAACATACCCTGGGGACGTATAAATTCAGACAGTCAGGCGGTGGGGTTCTTGAGAAGAGAAGGGGCAGGAGGGAGGGCACTTTACTGGATAAAGGGTTCTGATATAGAAAGTCCCCGATCGGTTATTAATACCGATTACAACCTTTACTGAAAACCTTTTTTGCCAGAGGGAAGGGGAAATGGGCAATTACGATAATGTAGTCGAGATCCCACTCCACAGTAGAGACCTGCACGGGCCGCCTTTTTCACGGCCCGGGCTGTCCGGAAAACTCAATTTTTACGGCCCGGGCCCGGCCCTTATAAAAATGCAATTTCTGTGGCTCGGCCCGGCTGAAATCCTCTAATCCAGTATGTATGTGTGTACATAGTGACCAACAATCACAGGGCTACTACAGTTCAAATGATGCAAATGTCTACTGTCCACTAACTAAGAGTGTTGGTGCCATATGTGCCATCATGTCCCAGTATTTGTTTAGCTGCTTTTACCAGCTAGCCTGGCTGCCTAGACGCGAGAAAAAATTTTTATGATGTTTACTGGACCTACCCAGGAGCCAGCCAGATAATAAAGCTAGAACTAGCATGTGCTACCCCTAGCACGAGCTCAATATGACGATCGAGAGATCCTTAGCACCTGTTAAGTGTTAGGCTTAGCACACGGTAAGTCCTATTAATGATCATTTTCATGACCTTAGGGTTCCGGCATCGTTCTATTGAGCTCGTGCTAGGGGTAGCATGTGCTAGTTCTATGTTTATTTATCTGGCCAAAGGCAAGGGCTGCTCCGTAACTACGGCCGGTCGCGTTGCAGGGCAAACGTCGGCTTGTCTATGCCCGCTCAATACGCCAGGCGGTGGCTTTTAGTGTAACGCGCATTAGTAGTACTAGCCTGGCTGCCTAGACGGGAGAGAAAATTTTATGATGTTAAACTGCTGTCCTATCAGACCTGGCCAACTTTGAAAATATTGCAGCTCAGAAAGAGTGCATCTTTAGCGTGTGTACGTTTTAGTTTGTTTATTTGCTGCTGCTCTCCGTGTTGCGCGCACCAACCAGAACAACAAAGGCGTCAGTTCCGGCTGATGCAGAATGCATTTTCAGTACTGGCACACAACTGGAGCCATCGCCCTGTGCTGGAGAACGCAGCCAATTTGTAAAATTTTCTGAAATGACTGTGCCACTCAGTGACCTGTTTGCAGAAACATCTCCTGAGGCACTTTCTGTACTGTCTTCAAATGGCGCAAAACATGAAGCGGACTTGATCGTGGCCATAGGTGACGCGAAGTACATTAAAGATTGGCAGAGCCCAGACATGGTTCAATTTGCCGATGAATCGTATGTCTGCCCAAGCCACCGCAATGAATTTGGATTTTGGAAAACTCTAAGAAACAAGCAACTGTATCGTTCGTTTCTGTTCAATCGTCAATTAAAAAACAACGAGAAGAACGTCACAGGTAGGTAGGGATCTTGAAAATCGGCAACTGCCTAAACGGCCGCACCAAACACCGACAATGGCAGTCATTCCAAAAAATCAAAAACAGTTAGCTGATTTTCAGAGGCCCTTTTTGGAGATGCAGGTATCCACAAGTGGAGGGTCTGATGCCATATCATGGAGAGGACGAAGTACCAGCAACTGGCTGGCTTTCAAGAGACCATGCAGAGTCGGTGTTCATTCTAAAAACCAGAGAGTTCACATTGGGCTCTGTAAGTGGTGAAATCTTTCAAAACAAAAATGTTCCATACGTTTATTGACTGCTTTTAGCAATCTTCAATGACCATCTACAAGCCTCAATGAACTCGTGACGGACTTGTGAAATGTAATGGAGTATGCAATATTCAGTTAATGTGTCAGCACATTGTTTGCTGAGTTTTAGCGTTGGAAAGGTTATGTTCTGAGGCCGAACATTGGCAGTAAGACCCAGCCTGAATTGCCTCCGTTGCAACTAACTCATTCATCTGATGAATGTGCGTCGAGTGGCTTGACAGATGGAAAAAACTCTCTTAGTCAAGTTCTTAGCCAGAGCAGCTACAGCAGTCAGGAGTACCAGCCTGATGACAGACAAGAACCAAAAAGACAGAAAGCCCGCATAAAACTTGAAACATCAGTGCCGGCAACCATTGAAATGAAACAAACAGCACTGAAGCAGTTCGCAGATTTAGTTGGACTTAGACTTGAAATCCACTTCACTCAAGAGTTCAGGTCATTGCATGTCAAAACACAACACCGCAGAGCACGCCTTCCTTGCTGCAAAACTTTTTGAAGAGACATGCAAAATCATGGCCCCTGATGCACCTGAAACGCTGAAGATTATGACGCAGAAGCGATACCGTGACCTGTTTGGGACAACACTCGAAACTTCCACCATTTCTTTTCTAAAGAACATCGCTAGTGCGTACAAAGATGCCAAGGATGGAATTGCTCGTCAAAGAGTTCTGGCACTTGTTTCCCCAACAATGTCACATTTGGAGCTAGTTAAATTCATTCCTCGTAACATTTTTTGTTCCAGATTCAACACAACGTGAAGAAAGAAGAAAAGTGAAGTTCCTCACCGAAAAATTTGACAAAGGAGAGCAGACGAAAAAGAAAGCTTCGCCAGATGATGTGGCAGAGGAAATGAGAACTGTCAAGGACAGAAATGGTTGAATAGCAAAACCGAATTTGCTCAAAACACTCCAAGATTATATCGTTTAGGCAAGCCAGCGTTTTCGCACAAAGAATGGCTAACTTCGCTCCAAATCATGGGATTCTTTAGTCGTGAGACATAGACATAGAGACTCTAGTCTGTTTACATAAATTAGTTACACTTGAGCGCGACCTCGTTTGTGTTAGGTGCGATAGTTTGACCAACTGCTTTTCCAAGTCGGTGAGGACACAACCTCTGCTTCGCCGGGGATAATGTGACTCAAGCATTTTCTACCGTATCACCAAAGACGCACTTCACTGCAGACTTTTCGAAACTAGAACGACCGAAGGTTTCAGAGCAATAACTACGGCATTCCTAACCCACTTAGGCACTATGTAATCAGTGTTGTTTCCATTAAATTTACCGAGTAAAAGTTACTCAGTACTTAGTTATTTTGAATTAAAGTAAGTACAAGTTTACAAGTTTTACTCCGGATAAAACACCTACACCATGCATAGCACAGTAATCGGTAGGAAGCACAGTAATCGGTAGGTAAGTACTTTTACTTACCGGTAAAATTTTTCCATAATTTTACTGAATACAGAGTTTCAATTTTGAATTACTCAATTAGAAAAAAGGGTCACTAAAACGATCATTAGCTATTCACTAAATGGGGACGGCGATATTGATGCAACACAATAAAACTACGAGAAGATATACTGTATTTTTTATATTTTGGGGGTTTTTCAAGAACTGAAGAGATTATGTGATGATATGGCGCTGTATGCACAGCAGACTACCTAGCCTCGGCCCTGTAGACTACTACGGAAATAAACAAACAGTTCACGTTGCTAGTGCAAGATTTTTCGCTCCAGCCGAAAGGCATGTTTAAGAACAGCTGCTGTCACACGGATTACTGAGTCCAGCGTAAAATGCCCCTCTTTCTGTGACTTGCATTGTAAACTGACATTTTAGAAAATTTTTATAAAGAAAAGAAAAAGCAGGAACGAGAAAAGAAGTCTAGGCTGGGAACGGTGTCGAAACATTTGTATTTATTTTTAACATGGTGTAAGTGAATATTTAATCTAATTTTCGCCATTTCCTCACAGCTCAGACTGATGCAAAAACGTCAATCAAAATAAAGCTAGTAATAGTAGAGGGTGTCTCAAAAAATGATCACATTTCTTTTTACTGCCATTTCCGCAAATTTTGACCAAATAGGCTGAAATTTGCACCATAGGTGCCAAAATTCGGGGAATTTTATGTGTTAAAGTTTGGTGCACTAGGGTTGACTCATTCTCGAGAAATTTCGAAAAAAGTGAAATTTGGTAATTTCGATAGTGAAAGCCGGTCACCGAAAAAACGTCACATACATTATCGCCTAAACTCAAACGATAGCGTTGTAGTTCATGCGTCAACTTTTTACACACGAATTACCCTGAATTGCTGCGTTTACACATTTCATGCAATTCGGACAAAAATTAGGAAAGATACAGTAAAACGAAATGTTTCCATTTTTCGGTGACCGGCTTTCACTACTGAAGTTCCCAAATTTCGCTTTTTTTTTAATTTCTCGGGAATGAGTCAAGCCTAGTGCACCAAACTTTCGGTGATTTCACTATTGAAATTACCAAATTTCGATTTTTTTGAAATTTCTCGGGAATGAGTCAAGCCTAGTGCACCAAACTTTAACACATAAAATTCCCCGAATTTTGGCACCTACGGTCCAAATTTCAGCCTATTCAGTCAAAATTTGCGCAAATGGCAGTAGAAAGAAATGTGATCATTTTTTGAGACGCCCTGTAGATATAGTTCGTATTTCTACTAAAGTCTTCGCGCCTCATTATAGCAATTCTGCCGCATAAACAAAGCTTAGGTTAAACAACAAGTAATGAATGTGTTAGCCTTCTCCACTCATGAGGGGTGCACTTTTTAGCCGAAATTGGCAGCACCGCTTGATTTATCAGCGAATGTAGTTAAGGACAGACCGCAAAGGTTAACATATGCGGAGCTCCATTAACTGCCGTTTAGGTTACTACGGAAGTAAAGAAACTGCTCACAGCAGTGCAGCAGAAGTTGACGTCAGTCACAGCGGTGTTGCAGACTCGGTCCGTCGGTCGATGCAAACAGTTCGGCTGCTGGTTAAAAGCCCACAGTCTTTGCCGCAAACAGACAAGCCACAATCGGGGAACACCGGAACACCGTGCACTCTAGAGAAAGCAATAGCACATACCTAGTAATATAGGTATACGGCAGTGTAGCGCAGTATGTCGTAGAGCAGAACACCGTTAGATGTTCGTATTATTCCGGGCCGGACAGTCAAACAATACAAGCCGCACAGCAGAGAGGTAAAGGTGGGTTCACATAGTCGGTCGGCGTCGGCAACGCGGCAACTCGGGAAATCGACCCCAATTTGAGTACACACATAAGCGTGCAGCAGTTCACATAGTCTGTAATGCGTCTGGAGCCGTTCCAGACGGCTAAAGACTTGCCGATGATTTGCCCAAATCGCCACGACGCGATTTACAACCTTTTATGGCCGCCAAGAGTTCCCGACCGATTAAACAGTGCGCTGAGCATGCGACCGGATCACAAAGGCGCGGTCGGTGGGGGATGTACAGGCGCTAATCACACAGCGGCACTGCTGACCAGAACACTTGAGCAGCTGTAGATAAACCGTTTTAAGCAAAAAGCAGATAGTCACTGCATGCATATTACTTTTCTCTGCGCTCTCTGTGAAATCGAGAGGCGAAAATCCGTAGAAAGCATCCGAATCAACGAACCCTATCACCAAACGCCGAGGAATTTGGCCGTTGAATAGGGCATTGGAGGGGGTTGACCTGCGTCCTTCCGCTATGTGTAGCCGTCGCATCTGAACGCGCCTAATAGGGTACTTGGCCAAATGCCGTTGTAGCGTAGCTTCCAAACCGACCTGCACCGATTTCATGACTTCCACTTTACGTATGTACCACACCATGTCTTGAATCTGTATTCTATCTGACTTCTTTAAGTTAAACCGACTCTTGTCTAGAGGTAGGGGTTCAATAATCTGAATTTGACCCACCCCTCCTCCTCGCCACACGCACACACACAGCACAACACATAAATACAGCCAATAGCAAATCGTACAACAACGCGCGGTATGTATGTTTCTGTTAATAGTTAACTGTAAACAGCTTTACTTTTTCAAGAGCTTATTAATCTGATTTTTCACAATCTTGTCAAATGTGATTCAAATGATTATTTTGATTTTCTAATTCTCGATGTACATGTGTGTTTTTTCTTTGACTATAATTGCTGTGTTTTTGTTTGCTGCCGTTTGTAAATTTGGGCGAGCAAGGTGTTTCTGACATTAGACTGTATAACCTGTTAGATCTATAAATAAATAAATAAAAAATAAATAAATCAGTGTCGCAGTCGCAAAAATCGTCTCGCGAGAGAAACGGGTGACTCACCGATCTGGGTGCCCAATCAACTTCGGAAGGGATCAGACCCTTCCACACAAAATTGAAAAAATAATAAAAGAACATATTCGGGACCATATTGAAAAAATGTAACTCACGTGCGACTTCACTGACAACTGAATTTCGTATTTGTGCTGCACTGACGAAAACTTCGGATTGCACTGTCGCACAAATCCATCACCAATAACATAAATCGAAAACATGCAATCAGATAATCGACTATTTTAAAAAATTCATCGTTGATACTAAAAACAATCTCAATGATTTACACCCACGTAATTTGCAAAAGCTTGAAACGTAGTCAAAAACCAGAGCCAGATTACTATATCAACATAACATATGCTCTTTTTCAACACGCACTTAACATGCATTTTGCGACAAAGTCAACTTAGCTATAAGGGAAGGTGTTCAAGCAACTTTTTTCCCCGATCCGGCTGGTGTCGAAATATGTCAAAATAAATGTCAAACGAACACCAACAGTGCATGTTCGAACATCGGAGACCCCCTAGAACCTGAGCTACACCCCCTCAAATTTGGGTCACCAGCCCCTTTTTGGCCAATTTTTTTGACTCTGACAGTCTCCACTCAAATGATCACCATTCTCTCATTTCTCTAGATACACTCTAGAATTGGTCTGCGCATGGTTCGATAGCTCTAAGGGTGGCCTTTCTAGCGCTGTACTCTAGGCTTCCGGAACTTACCCAGTTAGCGAGATATTCTCGAAGAACTGAAAAATTTCCGAAAAACGCCGCCTCATTTTTTTCCGAAAAATCGTTATAATTTCTGCCAGATATGCGTCGTCCGTTCAATATTTTAGATAATGATACAACACTAAAGGCCAAACAAAATTAACATATTTAGGATACAAATTGTGGTTGGTGGGGGGGTGTTTTGCGATTTGAAGACAGTCGAAAAATTTTTTTTTGCTCAGAATCAAAAACAAACCAGCCAGTCTTATGCAGGTTGACCCGCTGATTCCGAATATGCACTCGGATCGGCTGGGATGGGTTATCTTGAAATAGACAATCATTGTTCCTTCACTTCTAAAGGGAATCATGTATCAGAAAAATAGTCTATCTGACCTATTTTGAGCCGCTGTTTTCAAAATCGACCCTAGTTTTACCCTAGAACTACCCAATTTTCTGATACAACCCGCCACAGTTACGACACAACAATCTGACTGAATCATAAAAACCAGAGCCTGAGGAAGAGAGGTAAGGTCATTTTTGAAATCAGCTGCTCAAAATAGGTCAGATAGACTATTTACTGATACACGATTCCCTTCAAAAGTGCAGGAACAATGATTGTCTATTTCAAGATGACCCCTCCGGAAACCATGGATGTTGATAAAACTTTAGAAGGCTATAATTCGCGAGCGAGTGGTTGCACCGCAAAAATAGGGTCGTATTCTGAATCAACGAAGAAAACTACACCTAATAGGAGCCATTTCATACATTTCCTTGATCAGTCACTTTATGATGTAAATGACAGGGCACCAGTAGGCAATAACTCATGTGGGAGCGGGAATATTGAAAAAGGGCTCTGATTTTCAGAGTCAGCGTGAAAAACTGCATTAGATAAAGCAAATTGCATGGGTCTGTGTCCTGAACTGAGTCACTTTTCAAACTGCTACAGCATGCTAAGTTCAGACATTTTCCTTGCAATTTCTTAAAATGGCCATATCGTCCAAAATCGGCATCGCAGAGAGAAAATATAGTTATTTTCGGAATCAGCAGCAAAAGCTGCATAAGAAAAACTGCTTTTCAGCACGCTTATTACTCATGCTAATGAGGAGTGCCACTCGAAAAATATTGTCTGTCAAGAATTTGGAGGTCAATAACTCCCGAACCAGAAGGAAGAGAATGGTGATCGTTTGAGTTGAGACTGTCAGACACAAAAAATTGGTCAAAAAGGGGCTGGTGACCCAAATTTGAGGGGGTACAGCTCAGGTTCTAGGGGGTCCCCGATGTTCGAACATGCGTCGTTGGTGTTCGTTTGGTATCTATTTTAACATATTTCGACACAAGCCGGATCGGAGAAAAAAAGTTGCTTGAACATCCTAAGTTGACTTTCTCGCAAAATGCATGTTAATGACCTTAGATTCGATTGCAAGATACTGTAATATTGGCATTAATACTAATAGTATGATAAAAAAATTAACACATTTAGAGACAACAATTATTATCGAATCAATCATGATATGATTTGTACAAGCTAAATAAATACTTTAAAATCAAAATTCTATTTTACCTGTCCAACTTTGAAGAATGAAAGAAATTTGTCGACAGCCTGGTTCCAAACCGTCACTCTAATGTCCGCAGTGCAATCAACAAATTGCATTGTAAAAACTGTCCTTTTTCTCTCTGATTCGCCTACTCTCGAACACTACTCTTGTATAAACAACGACCGACGATGCGCCATCTGAAATTGTATACCAACTTTAATCATTTTCTAAACAACTAATCGCATAAGCGCAGGTGCGTCCAGCACCCATTCTGTTTGGGGCTTTTTGAAATTTTGGACCCCGCGTGTGGGCGAAACCCCCCTCGACCTCCCACGTGACGAAAAACTCGCCTACCCCCACCCCCGGCGGGCCGGGAGCTGTTACATGTATGGTCAGAATGTCGAATAGCAGCAGCACCAGAAGCGACCGCTCAACCATCGGTTGCTCTAGTAAAACTGCACACATTATACATTGCAATCATGAAACGGTCAACAGTCAGTGAGGGATCCACCATTTCCCAATGGCGAAGTGCCGTAGTTGCAGCCAAAATAGATGACAATCCCCGGTGACCCTATGCTACTGTTATTTTACTATAGTATAGTAAAACAAAAATTAGTAATACTAGTGGTATTTTACTAGTAGTAAAATAATAGTAAAAAGTAAAATTAAGAGCCAATAGTAAAGTAAAAAGTAAATTAAATTAACAAAGGCCGTCAATAGTAAAATGGAAATTTTACTAGAATTTTACTAGTTTTTGGTGAAGTCCTGCCAAAATCTTGATCAATTTTGCAATAAAAGATGTGTGGGTCCAGTTTTCTCGGCTAAATTTCACACAATTTTGCATCTACTGTTCTAGAGAACTTCGCATCATGATCAAGTCTAGCAACTGTTTGGACCAAGATCAATTATTCACAATACCTTGGCATCATTGATCCAAAATTGCACGTTACGACTACTAGTAAAATCGTAGTAAAATAGTAGTAAAATTAGTAGAATTATTAGTAAAACAAAAATTAGTAAAATCAGAGCTACCCGGTAGTAAAATTAAATTAAAATTAAATTGACAGGCTGAATTTGTAGTAAATTTAGTAAATAGTAAAATAAAAATCCACTAGTAAAATAACAGTACCCTATGCAACAAAGGCCAGAAAATTTCGAAAAATTATACCTCAAAAACGCATCTAAAAAGCATTAAGCTTAAAATTCACAGAAATTACAATTTTCCCGAGCAGACCGTGAACTGAATTATTCACAATGGCATTGCGCAGCAAGCAAATATCATCATTTACTGGATAAACAACTTCGATTTTTAAGCATTTTCTAGTGCCCAACCTACCTCCCTCCCTGGCTCAGACCCCACGGTCGGCGCCAGACCCCCAACCCCCTCCCCTTCGGCGGATGACCTGTTACATGTATGCAGTGTGTGGATGGAGACGTCTGTATGGTGACCGCGGTTTTTCTGACAACCTAAAACTCGGAAAAGTTAAGTGATTTTTATTTACATGCCACGTTATTTTGATCTGAACCATACATGGCCTGTGTGGTGTGAGCGATGTACCCCTCACCTCTCCGCCCAGTACCGCCCACTTTCGCGGACCATACTCACTTCCAGAGGGAAAAAATTTCGTTTTTAAGGTAAAATATGCAGTATTTTCTCAGAGTTTTTTGGGATCCTCCCATTGAGACCTTCAGACCCCCTCCGGATTTTTCCGGCCCATGTATGGTCGGAAGTAGTCAAACCCTTCAGGAACTAGACCGGAAGCACAACTTTTTCAAGTTTGCTTTAAAAAATTGTAAATGCTCCGGAAAACATACAGTGTGTTGCAGAAGAGGCCTCTTTGAGAATAAACTAGCGGTTTTGAATGGAATTGCTGAGATCACAGGTTTAGGTGATCTTTTAATTATTACACGAAAAGCAGTATTTCTGAAAGAGAAGAGACTTAAAAGTTGCGATTCCGGCACTACCCTCATCGTCAGGACCCCTGATTCTGGTAGGAATCAGATTCGGAATTCCGATCAATAATTATGGTTTTGCTGTTTTTGCCTTTTTTCAGCAAAGTTGCTTTTAGTATGTGTATTACCACGAGGAAAGTTTAATGCCTGCTGATCTAGCGGCACTGGGATCAGACAAAAACCGGATTCTGGGAGCCAGCAGTCAGAGGTCGATCCATATCAGTCTGTTTTAGTACTTGTCTGCTGGGGCTCCTGTGTTATAGTGGATGTGGCCAGTGCCTTATTTTGCTCCGTACTTTCTTTCAGTCTGCCTTAGGCTGGGTATCCCAGTCAAAGGCGCTCACTTTTTTCTTGCCTTGTAGATTGTATGTTTTAGACAGCATGGCAGATGAGCCAGCAAGCAAGCGGCGAAGAAAGGAAAATGGAGGTTACAAAGAGGAAGAGAGTGGCGTAAGTGGTTCGATTTTAGCTTATACAGTAGTACACATCTTGACAAAGGTGACCTAAGAGTATCTTTAATGAGCCCCGCTCTTAGGTGATTCAATTAAGTGAAGATGAATGGGCGAAGCTCAATTCAATAGTGTCTGTCATTTTGTTTCCAACATCTTTTGTTGGTAAATTGCATTTCAATTTTCTATTCACATTTTGACCAGCCTCGTTAACCCTTTTACATAAACATTAACCAATACAGTATATATAGGCCGTTTTTACAACATGGAATCATTCGTTAATCGAACTGCAACCATGACTGTAATCTGAATGGTCAATGCGATATTTTCCTTCTCATCGATGTTCCAGGGGCAACTGTTCACCCACCTGTTCAGTTTGTGCAACAACCCGGTAAGTACTCGTTGCGTTTGAGTGTATTGGTATATACACTTTTCTGTGTTTATAGACCCCAACAAGATCACCATGAACGCAGGCAGACTAAAACGGCTGGCGTCTTTCTTAGGCGCTAGGCAGACCACGCCCTGCAGCACGGCATGCGCACGGGCTATGTCCTGCAGACGGCCGGTCAGGATAGGTGGGTCATGCTACTCCTCAACCCACACCAATTAAGAATAGAGAGGCAGGCCGGTAAGTGTGCAACAGGTGTCTTTTCTAGTAGAGACCAGCAAAATTACCGCCTTGTTTTAGGGTGCTGGCAGAAATCGTGCTGCCGGGCATGGTGGAGTTTCTACAGTTCATTGATGTAGATTTACAGTATGCGAAACCTGTGATCCAATACCAATGCCTGTGAACTTATGCCGATAGAAAACTTGTTACAATGTAAATATGAAATGGACTGCCTGTCTACTTTTCCAGAATTCTATAAAGAGATCTTGGACGCCTGGTTAGTTTCACGTACAGTAATCGCTGGTTTTCAAGGACGGAGCGTACTAGCCAGAAAAGTCAATAATAACGGCAACTTACGCGTGGGAGATGAAACTTTCTACTTAAAAAAGCTTCATATACGTCGATCAGATGAAATTGGAGGTTTCATGGACCAACAAGGACAGTTTCTGCCTTATGACCTTTTCGTTAGGCGGAATAACATAGATAGAACACGTTTTACCTGGCTGCATTACTTGCAAGCAAGAATGCATAAAAGAGTAGCAAGAATGTGCCACTCAGCGGCCGGCCGAGTGTCGATGCGCTGTACCAAAATTACTGGAGGGGTCGCGAAATTCGCGACCCCTCCAGTAATTTCAGGACAGGTTGCGAATTTCGCGACCCCTCCAGTAACTGCGAACGCGCTTTATTGCAGCGCAACCTGATTTCTGAGCAAGAATGACGTCAACAAAATGTTTAGTGATTTTCTACAACGGCAATTCATTGCATAGTTGATGTAAGATCTTCAATCATCACAATAACTAAAATAAGTGTCCAATTGCAAGGCGAGATTGCAAGATATCTGTGAAATGTATCAGGCTTTTTGCATTTGTGAATTTTTCCATTTTGAACGCAGCACATAAGCTTTCAAGATTATAGTAGTTTATCGGGGGTGATCTGGTAGATGCCATTCCCTTTGTTGTTGTTTACATAAGAATATTACACAAGCATTGCAGCCCTGCTTGGTTGAGCTCCAGGTGCACCGTTGGTGTCGGGTCTCAACACCGACAAAGTTACATGCTATGCTAAACTGATATTTAGATATTTTGTTTTTATTTGTTTCTGTTCATTACTGTAATCATGTTCTTTCAGGTTGGTGATATACATATAATGGTAATTGTATCATTTGGTGCGTACGTACGTGATATTTTTCTCTTTACATAGTATGCAAATTATATCTGTCGCTCCTAAGAAACTGGAGGACCGGCAGAGGGCCGTGAGCCGAGGGTGAGAGAAGGGCTTGGGGCGAGTGGCACGAATAGGATAGCTATGTGTGGTGGAGAGCGCCGTCCTGGTTTAATAGTAAAATACGTTATGCTTTCTAGTTCTTGTTTGTGATCTAGGGACAAGACAATGGTGCCCAAATGAACTTACCTGCATAACTAATGTGTCTAAATTGCAGTGATTCTCGAGTAAGGCGACTCCAGTTTCGAGTGTTGTCTGTCGCGACGCGCCGTGACGTGTTTCGCACTCACTCTCCTCGCGCGGTGAACAAGACGAGCTGTCGTCGTTCGTATTTCTCTGCTCTCTTTCGTTCGCATTGGCAAGGACCGAAGCAAGCGCACTCGGCTCTCTATCTGTACAAACAGTGAGTAGTTGGTTTCGTGATTTACCATAATAGCTTTTACCACACATAGACCTGCTTTTACCATAATAGCTTTCCGCCCTGTTCGCGATGAGCCAAAATGTTCTGTCTCTCGGTTCTTTGCGGACGGTCTCTGTTAGTTTCCTTTGGTATTGTTCAGCCATTCTCCATACTGCTTGGCCAGTAATCGACTTGATCCATACATAAAGTTAAACAAGCCAGGTATTCGAGCGTTGATCTCAGCTTAAGACATGAAGGGAGTGACAACGGACAAAACCATTTTTCTTTGGGGTCCAATGTTACCGCCTCCGGGGCATCTCTGCACACCCTTCGGGGTCAATGTAGAGTGGACTATAAATACGGCCCCAGGTCGACCCTGGCTAGTCCCCAAATGGTAACACCTTTCCCGGGCACGCAGCATGTTCCTGTTAGCTGCTGTGTTTGTTGGCTTCGGACTCAAGCCTCTGGTTCCTCAAGCCTGCCTCCTGGATTCCCGCTGGAAAACAGTTGTAACTGAGCTGAATCTAGTGTCGAAGATGGGTCGGCCGCCTGATTTCCAAGCTTAGAGGAAGGAGCCGTCAATTGTTCCTGGGTAGATACAACAACAACAACCATTTTTCTCTCAATTCCAGTACCAACGGCAGTGAACGCTGAAAGAAGTTGATGCCCTCTGTCGAATTGATTGATTGGGGTTGCTTTTCTTTTGTGCTCATTAATTTTCCTAGACAGTTGTGTTCTATTTGTCAATGTCCACGTAGGCTGGGCGGTTCGCAACTTACGAGTCAGTTTTGAAAATTGTTCTGCCAAGAGAGAGTCGTGCTGATATGATCAAACCGAGCGGCTACGTTTTGGCCATAGCGTTGGCCTACCGGATGGTCGACGAGCCACCCAGCTGGACGCGCGCGACGGCCGATTGGGGTCCGATGGTCTGGGATTCGATGACCGAGACCCAAAGAGAACAGTTCAAGACGGCCGCCCAGGTGATCAGGGCGGCCGGATACAGAAAGCTGGTACCGGAGAGTGCTGCATAGGGTACCCCCCCAGATAGTGTACCCGGGGTACACTATGTGGCACTTAGTGCCGCATAGTGTACCCCGGGTACACTATTTGGAGACAGGTTTTATGTCAGCGCGGCATTGTTTAGGTTGTGCGCTACGGTAGGAGAACGCTTTGAAAAATTTTTTTAGTGGGGTGCGGTGTTAGCGGCCGCGTAAACCCTCAAGAAACAGCAATTAATTGTAAAAAGTGTTCTTTCTGTAGTTCGTTTAAACATAACTAACTTTTTCATATTTCTGTTGCTATGCTGTTCGCACTCAGATGTATTTTATTTATTTCTATTTAATTGTCTAACAATAAGGATTTTGATCAATTTTTTTAAGCAAATCTTCATTTCTAAAATATAGATATATCCTACCACACGCCACGTTTGTGAAGTAGGTTAACAATTGAAGACAGAGAGAACATAGACCGTTTGCTGGTTCTCCTGGGTTTATCATAGCAGAGAAATCTGTACTGTGTGCTAGTGCATCTCAAAGATGTCCGAAAAGCGCACATACAGGAGCGTTCCGATCGAGAAAAAACTGGAGATGGTTCGACGATATAAAAATAATGAGTCGCTTCACTCTCTGGAGAGAGAAACTGGTTTCCAAAGGTCGCAGATTCGAAAGTGGGCCAAGAATGAGGAAGCACTGATGGCCGCAACTGGCAAGCGGTCTCGGCGAAGAGTTTCCGGTGCAGGCGGCAAAGCCAAGTTCCCTGAAGTTGAAGAAGAGCTGATTGGCTGGTTTCATGAGGAACGGCAGGTTCGAAAGTTCACAGTTTCCTATGAGACCTTGCGAAATCAAGCCAGAAAAATAGCTGAAAAGAGAGGGGTCAAGCCAGCAGATTTCCCAGGAACAAACAAATGGATCAGGGGATTTTGTCGCCGATTTGGAATCGCTTCTAGGCGCATCACACATCGTGGACAGCAGGACAACTCAACAGTGGCGCAGCAGTTCAAGGTGTCCGTTGACTATTTGAATCAAGCCAGACAAGTCACAGCTGGTCTCAGTTCCAAACAGATTTTCAATATGGATGAAGTACCATGTTACTTTGACATGGCTTCCGATCAGACTCTTCACTTCCGAGGGGACAAAAATGTGGATGGTGTGGACACAGGACACATGAAGAGCCGATTCACAACGGTTCTGTGCATTCGAGCAGATGGAAAAGTCGTCAAGACTATGATTATCTTCAAAAACCTCAAGAATGTACCAAAGATAGACGCCTTGCCAAAGAACATTTTTGTGGCTGTGAGTATGGGAGGCTCAATGAGTACTGAACTCATGAAAACCTGGATTACGTCTTGTTTTGCCAGTCGTGGAGAGTACTTCGCTACTACCCAGTCCGTTCTGTTTATGGACTCGTATGGTTCCCACAAAAAGAACGAGGTTACTTCTTTCCTCAAGGAGAAATGCAACTCAGTCGCCGTATTCATTCCTCCCAAAACTACGTGCTACTTGCAGCCCCTCGATGTTGGAGTGAATGCAGCTTTCAAGGCTGCACTTCGTGCCAGCTGGCTAGAGTGGCTCCGAAACGGCCCCAGTGAAATGACTGCAAAGGGCTATCGTCGTCGGCCATCCTACAAGGCCATAGTAGACATGGTCGCGATTGCCTTGGATGCACTGAAACAGGACACTGTGGTCAACAGCTTCCGTTGTTGTGGAATCAGTGCATTCGGTCATACAGTGAATACCGAAGACTACAACACCAGGCTGCGAACTCTGATTGAGCAAGGCCAGTAGACTACACAAATTCGTACATTGTATGTGCGCAGTTACCACATTCACAAGCTTGCCCTACACGCCATGCTTTCAAGCTTTAAGTTTAGTTTAACGCTGAGGCTTATGTTCGCAGAGCTTACACTTAATGAGGCGACGTGGTAACTGTGCATACAAAAAAGTACGATGGATTAATCTGGAGACATCAATTTGAAGATAATTTGCATTTGCAAAGCGCATACATATGAAAAACAGGGTAATAAAATTCAGGCAGATCTGGTCAACAAAGGTAGAGTGTCCATGGAATTCATCGGATGTGAAACGGAAGATTGCTCAAGTGATGACGGAGAGGAAGAATTATACGACACTGGAAAAGGTGAAAGCAAATGCATCTAACATACAATGTACATAAATGTGCATTTGAGATGGGCCAGTCGGTGACAAGATAATCGATTTGGTTGAGGCTGAGGGGGATTCTAGCTTCGATAGCGATGAAATGGATTAAACTTTACGCATGAACAGTTACCATGGATTGTTGCTACATATGTCTGTCTCTGGATAGTGACAGGCAATTTGTTAATGTGCAATTATTGATTTTTGTTGATAAAATTAAACTTCATGCAGTTCTGGGCGTTATTTCGCTAAATGCCAAATAGTGTACCCGGGTACACTAACTGGATCAGATTTTTGTCAGCGAAAATGCTAAATGCCAGTTAGTGTACCCGGGTACCCAAAGCAGCACTCTCCGGTACGGGTGGACTGAACACGTCGACACAGCCGAGAGCGCATTAGTCCCAGATGAACTGGAACTTTTGATAAATTGTTTAGTTATTATGTAAATATTTTTTAGAAAATTAGTTGTCTTGTGCACGCCGTTGATAAAATTGTTTTATATTGATTGGAACGTTCTTTACTACCAATTTCAAACGTCTACCTCGCGAAGAAGCGACCAACCGATCGGTATCGGGCGTAGTATGGCTCTGACGCTTTAGGAAAATATTTTTCCATTGGACACGTTTGCATACTTTGAACAAAGACGTAAGTAAACAAAGTATAAACTTCAATTGCTTCTTTCACTGGTGGAATAGTCAATACTAAATCTGCACTAGCTAGCATAGCCAGTGCTCCACCACAGGAATGGCCAGTAAATGTGGCAGTGTATAGCGGGAATTAATTGATATTTCATATACAGTTGGTCTTAACGGTTGTCAGACAATATTGAGGGATTCATAGACCGTATTGCTCACCTTCCTACCAATCAGAGTCAGTTGGAAACCGGTCACTTTCGGTTCTAACCGCACCACCGAACGCCACGATTACGGTATTGACAGGTATTCTTGTTGTACCAACCTAGCGCATGGATGAGAAATAAATTTTCAAACCTGCTCATTTCCAACATCTTGTAGACACTGGCCTGACAGACTTTGATAAGATGTTGCAGCAAATTGTGGATTTAGTAAGGACAACGCAGAGGTATGTACATTCCCATTTGCATTTGGCACTTCTAGCGCTGTATTTGACTTTACCAGGAGCATTGGCCACTGCGTCTTCCAGCTTGTGTCTTCAAGTTAAGCATTGCATTGCTCTACTGTAGCCATGGGTGAAGAAATGTAAAAGAGTTTATTTTTGCTGTTCTTCTGGGGTCCTTCTTCTTCTATCCCTTTCATCTAGTCTTTTTAAGATTGGGAATGCTCCAGGACCAGAAGCGAGCTTCTGTAAACATGTATCTGGACAGGCCAGGAATGAACCGCTGCAGTTGAGTTTCAGTCATCACTGGAGCCATCAGTGAAAGCATCACCTTTTGTTCATTGTACGGTTCAGCAATTCGAGATGCTTCAGCCGCCTGCTGCATGATGACCTGTAGAGTTTGTATTCAGCATGCAGAGTCGCCAGAATTTCTTTGGGCATTGAAATACGCACGCAGCTCCAAGTTGTTGTTTGATTACAGAATGTGGTATGGCACATTGTACTGCAGACGTATTCAGAGAAACTCATCAAACTCTGCCAAGTTGATGTCCAAAGTGGTAGTTGCAGGACGAGTGCAATAACACAGGCGCGCTCTAACGCTACAACCCAGCACCGCATCGATTAATCTGGGTGCCACCTGCCAACCTAAGCCGGTCTCGCCTTCACGTTAAACTGAATGGGAGCCTGGCTTGAAGGTGCAATTAGTAGTGGGTGGTAATTGGACTGTCCTAAACAACAGCTGCCTGCTGTGCCGTCCCAGTTGGTGTATTGGTTTGCGCCGCGAAGCAATGGGCTCTACCTACGCATGTTGTGCCAGCTATCACTACAGACTATGGGTGTCGTGAAAGACACGAGCTTATAAGAGAAAGGGGGAGTAGTATTATTTATTGTGCATAGCTAGGTAAGGCTATATTATTGAGCATTGATGTATAGATAGTATATAGGCGCGTCGTACTAGAGCTAGCTAGCCCGCCATGACGTCATGTCGCGTCACTTTACTACAAAGCAGTGGCGCGCCTCAATTCCTTCCAGAACTTTCTTTGCCTCGCCTCCTATTGACTGGAGGGCGTGGCCTTCTAGAACTTTCCATGCATTGTATATAAGCGCCTATGATAATGTTACGTCACTGTTCTAGAACTTTCTAGAAAATTCTGCTAGAGTATATAAGGGCCCGGCTCGGCCATTGTGTATCCTCTGTTATCTACAGATCCTCTGTTTATCAATCTATCCTCTGTTTCTACAGAACCTCTGTCAATCCTCAAGCTGTCCTTTGTTTCCCAATTGCTGTGCTTGTGCAGCCCCAACCGAATTGTTACTTTGTTGTTATCCCGAAATAAAGGGAGCTTTCCCAAGTGAACCAATTCTGTCCTGATCCACCGCGACAATTGGGACAGTTTACAAGAATACGGCTTCTTTACCCGTGTATACGGGCATGCCCGGCCCGCGCACATCTCTACCCGGTACTTCTACATCATCTCTGCAGAAATTCCTTCTATTTGTTGTGGCCTAATATTAAAATATAGATTTTTCCTTCTTCTTTCTTTATCGCACAGCGTGACCGAGTTTGTGATGTTTTGTTTCCTACTGCACATCATACTCTCTTTGATGCCACGGCATTAATCGTTCTTGGTTTATATTTGGTTACCATGAAGGTTTATGCTAGGCGGAAGGAGCATGTATGTTTGTGTTAATGCAGCTTTTTCACCTAGTGGTCACCTTGCTGATGAGCCTTAACCACTAGCGGCTGTACACAGGTTCAAGGATAAAAGGCGAAACCTGGTGCATGCGTGCCTGAAAATGGATGGCTATCTAAGCTTCTGGTTTATTTACTAAACGGAAGGTAGATACCTGAAGTTGGAAGGCTGCTCTACGGAATGCTGCTGACAAACTGCTTGTTGCATTTGGCTCTAGATATGGAAGGCTGCTAAGGCATCTGGTTACTACTATGTTAAACCAGCTAGACCATGTAGCCGGAAATTGAAGGGCGTGCTAGATTGTGCTTTTTGTCTTTGGTTTTGTCTTATTCTTAAAATCTGCATTTTTCAACTATTTACGCAGCCTTTTATCTCTTTTCCCTGCCGGCGGCGACGCGCTGTTCCGCTGCGTGTTCATAAATTTTCTTTGCAGGGTCAACCGATATATCGGAATTGTTCTGTACTCGTTCTGTAAAAACTTGACTTGTTGGGCGCGCGTGCTGTCTCTGTGTTGACGGTCACAACAGTACCTCACTGGCTTGCCACACGACCAAACCGAGCAAAACTCTTCTTTACGGCCACTTCGCACGACTACAAAACAACGACACTGCCCAGCTGTCTGGGCTTAGCTCCACCCAAACCTAGGCCAGTCGGGTCCTGGCACGAACAACCAGTAAAATACTAACATGCGCAACAGGCGCCGAACAAAATAACAAGATAAAACTTTTATCACTAAATTCGGATCACAGCTGATTCGACACTCCCGGCGGCAAAAAATTGGGATGTGAGGTTGAAACGTTCAGTCGCTGCGCTGCCGTACAGTGCTGCTGTAGCGTAGCACAACGACAGTTTCCTCCAGCACGTGACCCACCGGATCCGGCACAGTACCGGCAGAGAATCGACGATTGGCACGTGACCCGGCATCTCCCTTAAAACGATCGCCCCACTGACTGCGCTTCTTGGCACGACCCTGACCACCGACCCGCTCACGACCGCCGGTCACACGTCCACTGCCTTGACGCCTGCCAGCTTGGCCACGGATACGAAAGTAGCAATAGCGTTTGAGGTGACCGGTGCGCTTGCAAAACTTGCAGAAGTAGCGAGGACGGTCCTGGGACTGGCGACCAGAGAAAACGTGCCGTTGCTTGTTGTTGCCCGACTCACCCTTCTTCTCAGACCCATTGCCGACTGACAAACGGCCAACGACAACTTGCGAGGGCGAGTAGGGTCTAAAACAGTGAGTTGCACAAACAGTACTATCCATCTGCTGGACCCTCAAGTGGGACCAACAGCTTGATCGCACGCGTCAGTTTTTTGCCAGACGGTGTCAAAACGTGAGCAGATCTAGAGACGCCATCTGCACTCTGCACTAAATGCAAGATTTTGCCAAAACTCCACTGCGCGCGTGGCGTGTTTTCTTTGAGCAAAACGACGGAACCAATTTTTGGCATTAAATGGCTTGCGCCGTGCTGTTTTCGAGCCAAATTACGGCAGTGAGTTTCGCGCAAAGTCGATAAATACTGCGTGCGCCAAATTTGCCAAAAATAATTGAGCGCTTTTTGGCTGGAATTCCAATAAGTCAGAAAACGGGTGGCAGTTTGAGGTCCCGGGGGCTGGTAATCAGGGTCTGGTTCAGTTGGTAGCGAGGGGGAACGCCAGACTGGACTCCTAGCAGATGGTTTGGCGTCAAAACACAATCGAAGGATTCATCAACAGCCAGAAGTGGACGCGTATTGATGACAGCTTCGACCTCCACTATGAGCGTCTGCAACTCGCGTAACGAAACAAATCGACCCCCTAAAACACGTTTTAGGCTTCGCTTAACCAATTGGATCAGTCTCTCATAAAAACCACCCATCCAAGGAGCCAAAGCAGGGAGGTATTTCCACTGGATGCCACGATCTGACAAAAATGGCTGAATTTTGCTCTTTTTTAGACAATGCCCATTCCACAAAAAGTACAAAGAAGCGTCTGCCAACTTGAATTGGGTCGCGTTGTCGGATAGGACCAGTTTTGGTACCCCTCGGCGGCCCATAAAGCGTCTAAAGGCAGCTAAAAATTCGTCAGCTGTACAGTCATGCACAAGTTCAAGGTGTACAGCTCTGGTTGTGGCACATGTCCAAAGCGAAATCCACACTTTAGCCTTAGCCTCTTCCCTTTTAACAAACAGAGGACCGAGGTAATCTACCCCCACTGTTTGAAAAGGAGGTTGACGGGACACTCTGAATTCAGGCAAGGGAGGGTAGGGTGGGGTCTGAACTGTACCACCTCCAGAGCTGTACACCTTGAACTTGTGCATGACTGTACAGCTGACGAATTTTTAGCTGCCTTTAGACGCTTTATGGGCCGCCGAGGGGTACCAAAACTGGTCCTATCCGACAACGCGACCCAATTCAAGTTGGCAGACGCTTCTTTGTACTGATTTCGGTTTTGGCTGGTTTTTGTCGTCTTGCGAAAACTGATTGACAAATCGTGCGATTTGGAGTTGCTCCTCCACAAACTGCCGTAAGCGCTGCAAACGATCGGGCTGGCCTACCACTTTTAGCGAATACTCCTTCAAAAGCCGGAGGGGAAGTTTTCGCGTCAAAGTTTCAGCTAAATGACGTTCGCCGCCATCTGTCTGCCCTAACTGACTTAATCCCCGGACGTGTTTTTCCATTTCCAGGTAAAAACGCTGCAGGTCGGCAAAACTGTCCTCAAAAGGCGGTAGTTTGTCCAGGGCGGCATAGTGGGCAGTAATTAGCTCGTTATCATCGTCACCAAACTGTTGTTGTAGCAAATCGATGGCCTGACCATACCCTTGGTCTGTAGCAGGAAAACCCGCGACAACCCCGGACGCTGTGCCAGTTAGCAGACTCTTTAAATATGCAAATTTCTGTGCCCTCGAAAGTTGAAAATTCTGGTGGATGGTTTGGTTGTACGATGCCCAAAATTCTCTCCACTCAAAAACGTCGCCACTAAATTTTTTCAACTCTAGTTGAGGCAGCTTGACAGTATTCTGAGGTACAGCTCTGGAAAATGCAGCAAAAGTGGGTTGCGCACCCGTACCGCTCTCTGGCGAAACTTGAGAATTTCGATCTACGAGCCTCTGTACCTGTTCAGTATACTGTCGAAAATTCTCGGCCTGCCGTTCTGTCTGTTCCCTAGACGACTCTCTAAACTGCTCTAAAGTCAGCTGCAACCGTTCGTCAGCCTTCCCAAGCGCGTCAAAATGTGCCTGTCTAAGGAGATTCATCTGATCCTGATGACGCCTCTCAGTCTCTTTCTGATCGCGGGCATGTCGCTTCTCCGCCTGCGTCAGCTGCTGTTGCAACAAAGAAATAAGCGCAGAAACAGAGGGGTCAACACCCTGCGGAGGTAAAGTGCCGACACCTGTGGAGGCGCCGGCGGCAGCAGGCAAAGTGCCGGCACCTGTAGAAGTGCCGGCGGCAGCAGCGAAAGTGCCGGCACCTGTGAAAGTGCCAGCGGCAGCCGGTAAAGTGTTGACGTCGGAAATGGCGCCAGCTGCTGCGGGGGCCGCTGCATCGACATGTTGTTGCAAAATTGCAAGCTAATCGAGACCTTGCTTTAGTTCGGCAACGACTTTGTCTCGAAAACTGGTAAAGTCCATTGTTTTCTTTTGGGAAAGACCAGAAAGAGAGTCAAAATCAGCTTGCAAAGCCCGCACGCGCTCATCGGCCTGCTCTAGTTTTTGACGCAAATCAAATACAGCCGAAAGAAAAGGTGTAACGTCTGACGCTGTAGTAACTTTTAGCAGTAAATCCTTAGCCTCGGCCGACGCGCGAAAAGTATCATCAGAAAGAGACTGGCACTTGGTATCAAAAGCTTTACGGCGCTGACCGCGCGTGTACGCACTTTTTTCAGGCAGCTCCACTGACTGCTCTGACATTAGATTACCCAGAGCACTAGCTAGCCAAACGGCGCGACAAACAAAGAAATGAAACCAAGCTACCGGCTGAGGTCGTTGTCGGTCGTCTTCTCTTTGATGTCCTTGCTGCGAACCCGGTTGGTCGGCGACATCTCTACGGCAGCGTAGCAGGAGGCACCATGTAAAAACTTGACTTGTTGGGTGCGCGTGCTCTCTCTGTGTTGACGGTCACAACAGTACCGAAAAGCAGAAGCACTAAAAACTAGCGGTTCGATTCACTCGACTGCCTTTACCTCACTGGCTTGCCACGCGACCAAACCGAGCAAAACTCTTCTTTACGGCCACTTCGCACGACCACAGAACAACAACACTGCCCAGCTGTCCGGGCTTAGCTCCACCCAAACCTAGGCCAGTCGGGTCCTGGCACGAACAACCAGTAAAATACTAACATGCGCAACAGGCGCCGAACAAAATAACAAGATAAAACTTTTATCACTAAATTCGGATCACAGCTGATTCAACAAATATGACAACAAAAACTCTGTGTGGAAAGCCTCAAACAGAATGGGCAAGAATACCCATATATATCTAATGATTTGGTTAAGCCATATCCAGAACTGCTAGTACAGCTGAAGCTTGTTCCTTTCTATCGGACCGTATGCCAGTTGCGATTGATTACTATGTACAAGTATGTGAACAGTTTTCGCCATTTGCCCGCAGAAACGCTTACTCTGCGAAAGAATACTGTAGGTAGTCGCGGCCGTGTGAACCATGTAAAAACGTTGAACGTGCCTTTCTGTAGACTAGAACGTTCACGAATGTCATTTCTTAACCAAAGTATTAGGCTGTGGAATGCGCTTTCTAACCTTGAAGTCAATTCTGACCTTTCAACTTTCTGTGTCTGTATTAAATCAGATGACGTGTTTGAACCACATTTATCCGCCTCCGTTGTTCCGTTAGTGCTAGTTGTTGATGTCTAGCTTCTTTCTGCTGTTAATGTGACTTGACAGTTAGAGTGCATACTAACCTGTCTTGTACTAACAGGGTTTGAC
This sequence comes from Sabatieria punctata, assembly GCA_030248155.1. Classification (NCBI taxonomy): domain Eukaryota; kingdom Metazoa; phylum Nematoda; class Chromadorea; order Araeolaimida; family Comesomatidae; genus Sabatieria; species Sabatieria punctata. Next base: position 48,255 of record JASANB010000356.1, read on the forward strand.
AGATTAGAGGGCCCGAAGGGGCGACCGTCGCCCTGTTTCTTCGGAAATAAACTGTTTCAATCAAATCAATCAAACTTGGAGTTTGGGTACCACCGGGAATTGGTACCCCTTTTTCTGCTCTTTCTCTTCGTATTTGTGTCTCTAGGGGTCAGCTCACCGCCCAAAATGGGTGGGCCTTGTTCTTGTTTTCTTTTTGTTTAGTTGTTGGTAGTTGGTGTGCACCAACTTGTGTGGTGGAGTGTCACACGTAGTGAGATCTTCTCTTATGTACATACTGTAGTAATGGGACGGCGCACCAAGCCCGCATTTATCGTAGGTTGTGGTTGCGTTAATCGTAGGTGCTTAAACAGTAATCCGTTCCTTTCTATTGTTATTCGACTTGGTTTTAACTGTGATTTAACATGTACTGTTTAATGCTGGCACCTGTTTCTCGCTGCATAGTGAAGTAAGGTTTTAATATGCAGTAAACGTTGACTGTTGTCTAGCCAGGCCAGGAGTGCTGGCCTAGTTTATGTTACTTACTCTTCCGGACCAGCGGTCTGGACTGGTCTTTTATCTGCAAATAAAACGAGACCGTGCGTGGCCGTCAAGAACCTGCCGCTCCCCTAGTCGACGTAGTGGTCAAACGTGCAACGCTACAACAGACAAGGCCCTGAAAGAAACTTACAAGTTGTGATGGGACCCTGGAGCACCCAAGTACCTGAACCTCCAAGTATAGCAGGAATGCGAAATCTTGGCGCTCATCCAGCATGCAAAAGCTTGAATTTCCAGCAAAAACAAGCAGTCTCTCATTTCATCGATGGTAAACATGCTGTCTCCCTCTTAGTGGGTCCTCTGGCAGTGGGAAAACTGCCACTATAGAAGCCATGTTATCGAGCAATGGGGGAAACAGGAGGAAGCCATTGCAAAGTAGTAGAGATGGCTGAAGAAGGAGTCTACAAAAACACAGGCGATAGCAAGAGCTAGAGCAGACATCGAAGAGTTGCAGCTGGATCAGAAGAATAAGAAGCTAGATGAGATCACAGCTCATTTGGTCCAGGCCGTCGGAATAATCGTCGCCACTGTGAACATGGTGACCCACCACCAACTGTCACATCACATCACTGGAATCATCTGTGATGTAAGCCTCACAATGCACAGAACAAGAGGCCATCAAACTCTTTACTGCAAAAATACAGAAATGAAAATAGACAAATATATCAAGTCTTTTTGTACGTATATGTATATCCAAAACATTTGTATATGTATATTTGAATATTCAAGCCAACATTACTGCCGCTGAGGCACCCTTAGCAATATCATTGGGGCCGCAGAACATGATAATCAACTCGACAGACTGCTTCACCTTGTACACGTTGGGCAAGGATACTGTATTACAGTCAGGCACTTAACGCCGTTTATGGTACCGACACCATATAAGGTGCCGGTACCATATATGGTACCGGTACCGAGGGTAGTGGTACCATATATGGTACCGGCACCATATATGGTACCGTCACCATATATGGCACCGGCACCATATATGGTGCCCCCACGTTCAGCGACTGTGGTGGTACCATATATGGTGCCGGTACCATATATGGTACCGGCACCATATATGGTACCGTCACCATATATGGTACCGGCACCATATATGGTACCCCTACCCATGGCCATGGGTGCCGGTACCATATATGGTGCCGGTACCATATATGGTGACGGTACCATATATGGTACCGGTACCATATATGGTACCACTACCATATATGGTACGAAATCTGAACGGAGTGGTACCATATATGGTACCGGTACCGGAAAAACGCGAAGGTGGGGGTACCATATATGGTGCCGGTACCATATATGGTACCGGCACCTTATATGGTACCGGCACCTTATATGGTACCGGTACCATATATGGTACCGGCACCTTATATGGTGTCGGTACCATAAACGGCGTTAAGTGCCTGACTGTATTAGGATACGTTTAGTCGTCCAGGCCAAATGCTTTAAACTGGATAGAGCTCATCTCGTAAATGCGGCTGGCATTGGAGTGGACGAGTATCACGTGAACACTGGTAAACCAGTAGTAGGGGAGTGAGTCCGACTGATGGCTGGGGCTTTTACTGTTGCTCTTGATGCGCCTAGGCTACGCTCCTCTAGAGCAGTTGCCTCAACTACCCTTTTGCCTTTTCTACATATTAGTCAATCAGGTCAAATAATAGGAGCTGGCCTTACCGTTTGCTGCGCGCTAGCTGTTGATCGATCACTAGAATCGGGGTAGGGTGTTAGTGGGCGTTTAGCGGCCCATCCCCAACGCTATCTGTTTGGTCTCAGTCTTGGGCATTTTTGTTCTGTTTAATTTTGAATAAATTACTTACCGTATAGTGCTGTTTATAGTACCCTATTTATAGTACCACGGGTACTATAAACGGCACTTAGTGCCATTTATAGTACCCGGGGTACTATAAATGGAGACAGATTTTTATTCTACAGTGAGCAGTTATTAATACAAAATGTCCGAACATTATAGTAGGTATGGGCGCGGGTTTTCAACCTGATGAAAAAATTCATGCTCAAAATACGCTTACATAGCCCTTATTCGATAATCTATACCGAAAACCGCACTGTAATTGGTAAAAAAATTCAGAAATCGCGATTTTGTTAAGCCCTAAAAAAGAGGCTTTTTGTATGGGCGCGGGCGCTCCATTCGATTCCGCAGCACAGACTGTGCGTGGTTTAGATTCCGCGGCACGAAAGGCGCGTGCTTTAAAAAAGTTTATGGCCGGTGATCGAAAAAAGGTTTTTCATGTCTTTTGATTGTCAGTAAACCTTAAATTATATTAAACTGTTATCCTTTAGGTCTAAAACATTGTTCGGAAAGAAAATATGATGCGCCAAGTCATTTTCTGAGCTTTCGGTGTTTCCTAAGATTTTATATCATGGCGTCAGGGGCTTTTGCCGCAGTTTTGCATCTTTTGCCCGTTATAACAGTCTTACTAAAAGTCAAAGTGATGAAAGCATGTGGAAATGTCACCTGGTTGGTAACAACAGATATCCGGCACATTTTAAGAGCCAGTCTCTGAACCGATCGAGTTTCAGTATTCAGACCCAAAAATGAAACTTTGGCGTGGAGGGCTCAAAGTTGGAGGACTAATACGTCTTGATAGGTTATGTAACCACCGCAAAGAATTTCCAGATTCGACGCTCCACGCTGGAGATATGGCCTTCTAAAAATCGGCCCGCTTAACTATGGGACCAAAATTTCGAAATCGAATTTCTGACTTGCTGATCGGAATTCAGACCTAACAAACGGGGTTTTTGCGTAACTTTTTGAGTAGTTTAAGAATCTTTTACTAAATTTCATTTTTGGAAAAAAAATTTTTTTTCGCTCCCATATCGGGGGGCATAACTCGTCTGGAACCCCCCTAGACCGTTCTTTTTATTTCAGATTATTGTAGCGCTATATCTTAGCTACACGCCGGTGTAAAACATTACCGGCTACCGGACGGCAAACACTGAAATATTTGCGTTCAAAAATTGAAAATGCCACATTTTGCATGTTTCACTGTGCCCAAAAATTTTCAACTCCATGTTCCAGCTTACCAATTGGAGTTGAATGCTAAAAATTGATGTCTAAGCTGTATTTTTTGAGTAGTTTAAGAAACTTTCATTGAATTTCATTTTTGGAAAAAAATGTTTTTCGCCCCCCCCTATCGGGGGGCATAACTCGTCTGGAACCCCCCTAGACCGTTCTTTTTATTTCAGATTATTGTAGCGCTATATCTTAGCTACACGCCGGTGTAAAACATTATGGGCTACCGGACGGCAAACACTGAAATATTTGCGCTCAAAAATTAAAAATGCCACATTTTGCATGTTTCACTGTGCCCAAAAATTTTCAACTTACTAATTGGAGTTGAATGCTAAAAATTGATGTCTAAGCTGTACTTTTAGAGTAGTTTAAGAAACTTTCATTGAATTTCATTTTTTGAAAAAAAATTTTTTTTCGTCACCCTATCGGGGGGCATAACTCGTCTGGAATCCCCCCTAGACCGTTCTTTTTATTTCAGATTATTGTAGCGCTATATCTTAGCTACACGCCGGTGTAAAACAATATGGGCTGCCGGACGGCAAACACTGAAATATTTGCGTTCAAAGATTAAAAATGCCACATTTTGCAAATTTTTGTGCACAGTGAAACATGCAAAATGTGGCATTTTTAATTTTTGAACGCAAATATTTCAGTGTTTGCCGTCCGGTAGCCCGTAATGTTTTACACCGGCGTGTAGCTAAGATATAGCGCTACAATAATCTGAAATAAAAAGAACGGTCTAGTGGGGTTCCAGACGAGTTATGCCCATACATGTAACAGGGGGGTCTGGGGGGGTCTGGCCCCCACCCGAAATAGGCCAGACCCCCCCGGATGGGGACCCCCCCCCCCCCGAGACGATTTCACCGACCCCCCCTCCGATTTTTCCGGCAAGTAAATTTTCGAGCAAATTTTTGCAATTTTTTACAATTTCACACACAAAAATTGCCAAAATCGCCTGCAAAAGAGCACTTTTTAGCTGTATTTCAGCCCAAATTAGCGATTTTTGGCAATTTTTAGCCGAAAAATTGCGATTTTTTCGATTTTTGAGCGTTTTTTAGTGCCCACCCCCCTCCCCCAATCGGCGGATGACCTGTTACATGTATGGTTATGCTCCCCAATAAGGGGGGCGAAAAAAAATTTTTTTTCCAAAAATGAAATTCAATGAAAGATTCTTAAACTACTCAAAAAGTACAGCTTAGACATCAATTTTTAGCATTCAACTCCAATTGGTAAGCTGGAACATGGAGTTGAAAATTTTTGTGCACATGCAAAATGTGGCATTTTTAATTTTTGAACGCAAATATTTCAGTGTTTGCCGTCCGGTAGCCCGTAATGTTTTACACCGGCGTGTAGCTAAGATATAGCGCCACAATAATCTGAAATAAAAAGAACGGTCTAGGGGGGTTCCAGACGAGTTATGCCCCCCCGATAGGGGCGAAAAAAAAATTTTTTTTCCAAAAATGAAATTTAGTAAAAGATTCTTAAACTACTCAAAAAGTTACGCAAAAACCCCGTTTGTTAGGTCTGAATTCCGATCAGCAAGTCAGAATTTCGATATCGAAATTTTGGTCCCATAGTTAAGCGGGCCGATTTTTAGAAGGCCATATCTCGAGCGTGGAGCGTCGAATCTGGAAATTCTTTGCAGGTCATTGATAACTTGTCAATATGTTTTAGTGTTCCAACTTTCAGCCCTCTACGCCCAACTTTCAATTTTGGGTCTGAATCAGTGTTGTGCCGAACGAAAATTTTCTGAATTTTGTTAGTAATAGTTAGTTACACCTTTTCAAATTTGAATTTAGTAAGTAAAAGTTAGTAACTAAATTCGCTCTCCGAGTTTAGTAAGTTAGCCAAAAATTATCGAGTTACTTAGTTATGAGTTTAGTTAAAATAAACTAGTAGAAATAGGCCATTAATGCATTTAAACCGATTAGTATTAGCTCTGTAGACCTGTTAAGTTCAGAATATTTACAAAATAAGAGAATTTCTCATTATTTTCCACAAAAATTTCGAAATATGACCGTTTAGTTTATCAAAAAGCTGCATATCAGGACAGGAACAATGCAAATTTACAAATATGAAGACAAAACAAATAGTTTTGGACCTTATAATTTATCTAAGTTTAGGCGTTTTATTGTCACGCATTGGAAAAGTGGCTGGATGTACATACAGTAGGTACCTCACATACATGCAACAGGGGGTCTGGCGGGTCTGCCCCCACCCGACTTAGGCCAGAACCCCACGGATGGGGACATCCCGCCGCCGAGACGATTTTTCCGACCCCCCTTCGATTTTCTGGCAAGTAATTTTTTGAGCAAATTTTTGCGATTATTTTTTGCAATTTCGGATACAAAAATTGCCAAAATCGCCCGTAAAACAGCACGTTTTAGCTGTATTTCAGCCCAAATTAGCG